>JAQGCH010001568.1:0-15220 GCA_034699485.1 Nanhermannia elegantula | reverse complement strand
TTCTGCTAATGTGTATACCCGTCAGGGGAGAACATCAAAACATTACAACAATGTGTTCATAACTTGAGTTCTATTAAAAGGAAGATTTATTACTTCATAATTTTCATTAAAAATCATGTCATAATATGTACTGAAACATAAAATATTCTCATATTTATTATTGTAAATGAATAATGACTTTAGAATTAATAGCATTAAAAGAGATAATTATTTTATTGGTGCAGTATTTTGATTAGGATTTCACATTCTGATAAGTTTAAAGCTTAAATGGTTTAACTCTTAAACTTTAACTTGGATATTTTTATTATTTATTGTATCTATTTGAAACTATTCTAACTAATATAAAATCAATTGAGCTTACCATAACCTGACCATAACCAGCCTCCATTACTACTAATCTTAATAGTAATTTCATTTTAATGGTATAATCATTTTATGTTTCTGTCTATTTTGAATTTCATTGAAAACTATGCGTAATTCTATTGCATAACAAAGAGAATATTCTCTGATTGACATAAAGATAAGCTTAACCCAAATCTGTCTCCCAAACAATTATCATCGAAAGCCATCGTTTTCATAATTATTTTAAATATGTTTTTATAACATTTTATTTCAATAAAAATTAATTAAATGAATAATTTACTTGAAGCAAGTTTTTTGCATTTCTAACGCGTAAATATTTAGTTATCAAAAAAGAATTTCTTCAAATTTCAATTTTTTAACCATAATTTAATTCTGATTTACATTTGTATTGTAATGTATTGATTAAATTTAAGAAATTTTGCTGATTTGATGTTCATTTATAATTTATATGTACTGTACTTATATGTATTATAACATTTAGGTTTGAAATATGGTTACAATTTTGATTCAAATATTCCTTAAATAAATTAAATTAGAGTTTGTATATAAAGTTTGTTATGTGTGTATTAGAACAAGGAATCGGTGGATTGAGGCACAGCCTTTGCAACCAATTACGTTTTCTTGAGATCATAAATCTTTGGCTATTAGTAAGAGATTAGTTATAATCTCTATTAGAATTCGTAATAATCTAAACGATATCCTGTTTTTATATTTATTATAACATTCTTTACTTCATAACTGCATTTTTGTACACTCTTATAGCCATTAAATAGAGTCGTGAATGCTAGAGATTAGCAATAGTTTCAAAATTAATAAGGAGTCTAATTCTTATTAAGTGTTATTTGTTGTCTGATTTGACAATTAGTTGTTTCTCAGACTGCAGTTCGTCTCAAATCTCTGAAACCTTATTTACCAGTATATAAATTAAAGTATCCCTAAAGAGTCGATAATTTATTTACATTTTTAAAACTGGTTTTAGTTGACGGATAAAATTAATAAGTTTGCAAAGAAATACATTTTATTACAGTATAATTATAAGTGGTTTAAATTTAAGTTAATTTCATATCCTCTTAATTTTATTCAACACTTGATAATTACTTTGTGAAACAGTTGTTTAATTTTAATATTAATTTTATAGATATGTAATTAAAATATTGCAATCGTGTAAAAGAATGTAAAATATCTAATCGTTTGTTAGTCTGCACAATAACACTCAAATGATAAGAAGTTCTGCATTTGACAACTTTATTACATTCTGTATGCGATACACTATAGTAAGGAACTGTATAACTGTAAGAAACATAAAGACTTGATCTGCCCTTTGAACTGGTCGTGTCCATCACATAGACAATAATTGTCGAACCTTTGACATCATTCAATTTCAATAGAGTTCAAATTAATAAAATAAGTTTACAATTAAATAAATATATCTATAAATTACTCACAATTGTTAAAATTGCTATTTTATGTTCGGCTCAATTAATTTGTTTTAAAAGTTTTTTTCGATTTTAAAATTCAAATAAATTTCTTTTTCTTTATATCTAAATATTCAAAATAAATGACAAACTTTTTTTTAATAATGATCTTTTGCATAATAAAGCTTATTATAAACTGCAAGTAAAAAGACAATAATATCGTAATTTTTGGGTCAAATTTGCTTTGAAAAGCTGCCACTTTTGATAGGAATACTACTGAATACTAAATAATCCCTTAATTTTTAATATATGCGTGTTATGAAGTGATAACGATATCATACTTATGCCACACTTATTGATTCGGTTCATTGCACACTATTTGAAATTTAATAGAAGCGCTCATTTATTTTAGTAATAGCTTACAATTTATTCTCTAATTTTGTTTATATAACTCATTATATTAGCCAAAGAACAAACTCTTAAATGAATATTTCATGAATTGAAAGCAATTTATTCAAGGATTTTATTGACAATAAAAACACTTTAATTTTTAATTATAAAATTGATTCGTTAAAAGCGTAGAAAACATAGAATTACGATCAACTGGTGCTTACAAAACATCTGCTGTAACAAAATTGAGATTTGATTTGCATGAAATTCAAATTTTCAATACCGGATACAGAAATTGATGCGATCAGAAAAGATTTTATTTTCTCAAACACTTAATGGGATTGGATTTTAAAAAATAGTGAAACAAACATTTTCAGTGATGCTAAACTTTATTTTATTGATAAATCACTTCCTTTATATAAATAAAGAGTTTTTAAAGATTAACAATAGTGTAGAGCTTGACTATTATTGAAACATTTAATATGACAGAAGTGTAAAACTTTATAACTAAAGTAAGATTATTTGACTCAAACAAACATTTCTATATCTTTTCCTTCTTTTCTTTCGTGAGATTATATTTTGAGATGATTTACAACTTCAAAAAACAATAAAATGAGTTTTTTAGATG
Organism: Nanhermannia elegantula; assembly: GCA_034699485.1. Classification (NCBI taxonomy): domain Eukaryota; kingdom Metazoa; phylum Arthropoda; class Arachnida; order Sarcoptiformes; family Nanhermanniidae; genus Nanhermannia; species Nanhermannia elegantula. The sequence continues at coordinate 12,424 of JAQGCH010001568.1, read as the reverse complement.
ATTGCCAGTCCTGTCTATAGCTATGAGACACCAAATTCAAGTGTGGAGAAACATTTTCTGGACAAACATAATTTTGTGTCTGCTGACAATTTTTTAGCTATAAATTGGCTTCAAAATAGTGTCATTTCATTGTTTTCTATAATAAAGCCATTTGTATCGACTGATTAGACACAAAAAATATTGAGTGAGAATCAGAGTATCTGAGCATAGCATCAATCATATCGATTGAATATCTTAATCAATAAGCTCTATCTGATTCCCAACAATAAGTTCACGAAAGCTTGAAATTCTCTTTTAATCCAAAATTTTGTACGTCTTTACGAAAATTTATTGCTTCTGTTTATGTACGGATGAGAGGTTTAATTAACTAATTCTATTCAAAAGGATTTTCAGTCGAATAAATAGCTCACTAACAAATAGAAGTATAGAATGAAATTTTGCTATTTTATTGAGAGCTTAAAGTATTTAAACGAAATGTTTGCTCTTTCAGGCGAATGTCGTACGACTGGTCCGTGTCAACAGTTGTGCTTTGATTTGCATGACGGCACCTTCGAATGTGCGTGTAAGGAGGGATACACTCTTGCCAACAATGGCTACAGTTGTATTGGTAAGTGTTATGTTCTCAGTTTGCATTATTCAATAACTCCATCAATCACTTCTAAATGTGTACAAACAGACAAATTTATACAAAAACTAATCCAATCATTTTGAAAATACTTTAATTTCAATGTCTTCATAGGTATTAGAATATAATCAGAAGTCACAGTATTATACTGTAGACTCTCGTTATAGTGAAGTCGAATATAGTGAATCTCTCGCTATAGTGAATGGATTTCTCTTGCATTTGGTCGTTCACTATAACGAGAGTCTACTGTAAGCCATAATTATATTAATATTATTATGGGATTCGTTATAAATTTTGAAATTGAAATTCATTGGGGTTTCACTTATTCTAAACACAATCTTAAAAACTGTAAACATATATAATTAATTTATACTACTTGTAAGTCCTCTACAATTAGAATAGAGTAGTATTTGAAAACGCTTTAAATCTAAAGAAATACAAATTAAATTTATTCAGTTTTGACTACTAGTAAATGATTTGCTCTAAACCCAAACCATGTAATATTCAGAACTTTATAGTATCCTCAAAAATGTCAAGTCATTAGCAGTTGATTTCAATAAAATACATATTTATGAAGACCTCACATAAAGGATTTGCATAAATCTATAAAATTTTCCAGAAGTTTAAGAACGTTAAGACAGGTTTGCATAATATGGCGATTATTTCTATTGAGCGTAAGATAATTGAGAAAAGCTTTTTATTTAATACCATTGGAATAGAGGAATATTTGTAACCTTAATGTACAGCATTATAATAAACAATTTGGAAATAGAAACGATTCATTTGAGATTTGAGCTGTTTTTTGCCCGAAATTGAGTTCAGCCCATAAGCTGTTCGTTTCTATATTACTGAAGAGTTGTGAATGACAAACAGCTTCGAATGTGTCTTTCGATGATACTTATTCCCAAAGGTCCTTCTATAATGGCTACATTCTTCTCTTGTTTAGTTGTTCATAAATCAAGTCTATCTTTTGCGCCGTTCTCGGCTGCAAAATGGATGTTCAAATCATAGTCTTAAGAACACTTCAAAAACCTGAAAATCCTAGAAATTTACAATATGTCGTACCTGCGATAGGTTAGGGGGTTATATTCATCCCACCATTTCTAGGTTTCAGGTCTCTTGTCGTTAAAAATCATATTTAATTAAAATAAGAATAAATAAGTTTTTAACTAAATTTCTTTAATAAATCAAATATATTCAAGTATATCAGTATAACTAGAATAAGTGCTTCTGTAACTGTAACAGTACTAGTATTTAAATCTTAATAATAAATCAATATATTGCAAGCTTAAATAAAAAATTTTAGAAAAGCACTTGTTTGAAGTCTTTTTTATTTTAAAGAATTGCAATTCCAATCCTTAGATAAGACATTATTTATTGATCTTATTACTGCACTCGCTTAAGAGGATGTCTAAAAGACGAGTCTAAAGGCTTCAATCAATAGGTGTAAAATTTATGAGACCTATTACTTAAGATTTAGCATTAGTCTAATACTAAATGGCTCACTCATAAATAATTTTTGATATTGGCTGCACAGCAATCCATTAGAAAGATTCGTTAAATTATTAATGTTTCACCATTTTTAATAAATCCCTTTTGAATTCTTTTGCATTTCTCTCACAATTCTAAATGAATTATTTTTTCTGTGAACTCTCGAGAAACTAATATATGCTTCAAAACATTTTTGCATACGTTTACAGCAATTTGAATATTTCTTGTGTTAAACTCGAATTTGATAAATTATTTTTGAAGTGTGAACCTATTTATAAGAGCAGTCAGTGTAGATCAGTGAGAATGATACGGGTATTTATATACAAATAATTGGCTTCAAAGTAACAAAATATAAAAAAACAGATGAAATTTAGGAAAACTATGGAAGCGGTTAACTAACGAAATCGAGTGCTGTGAGCTTAATATATATCCCTTATTGAGTTAGCAATAGGAATGTTCAACGAATCGAATTAAGTAGACTTTAATAATTATAATGATATGTGTACTCATTGGACCGCAAGAATACAACCAATGTTGTGCTCTTTTCTTTACACCTGAATTATCAGCTCTTTTGTTAGCTATTGATTTAATCATTGACAGAACTCAGTCGTTGAGATGTTTAGTTCGGCGAGTCTTTGATGTTTTCTTTCTTAGAATCAAAATGAAACTCAATTCTTGCGTTAAGAATTTTCACAAAAATGTCAACATTCAAGACTGCTCTTCATTTCTATATACGAAAAGCTTATTTACCATATATTGCTATGATTGCAGTTTTTTCTCTAACAAATAACTTAAGTCTATACTGTTGTACACATTGATCCCTTTCTTGTTATTGATTAGTTCTTCAAAAGGAAATGTATTATATATAAGAACTCACATTCATTTACTATTAGTTCATAAAAATTTGGGTGTGAAGCACATGCAATCGTATTATACTTATTACTTATATAATATAAGCTTAATCAACACAATTTGATGTACTGTACACTGCTTTTACCAGATTCTTCTTTCTGATATTTGTAGCTTTTGTGAGTTAGAAACGCTTCAGTTATCGAATTCTGGTCTTATTCTTTACTTATCGTACAACATATAAATTGCGAATATTTTCGTAAAAGTCACACACCCTTTAACTTGTTTGACCATTAAAAGAAGTGAAAGCTTTACTGTATATATATCTATATCACATTTATTTTTATGATTCAAAAAAGTTTTTATCCCAATAATCATTTTCTATATAAATTTTTTACGGAAATTCTTGAAATTTAATATATGAGACAATTTAACAAATGCCCGATAGTTTCTAAATTTCAGAAATTACAGAATTTCACATAAATAACAGAAAAATTGCAAATAATTATTAAAAACATATTTTATATTCAAACATCAGTTGAGACCATCTACTTTTCGGGGTTAAACCGATTAAACCCGATTAACCCTCCGAGAAAGAAATTTTGTTATCGGATTTAACCCGAAAGAACCCGAAAGAACCCGAAAGAACCCGAAAGAACCCGAATGAACCCGAATGGAACATGATTATTGCATGAATCCTTTTAAACTCTGAATTATACTTTACATTTAAATAATAGAAAGTATATGTTTCTAATGAAAAGTTATTCATAGCATTAATGAGATTTATGATTGCTATCATGTAGTTTGGATGCCGCTTATCATTAACTGATGAACACCTAAATATGCAATCGATTTTGTATTTCAATGTAGATATAGAGGAACATTTTCATTAATACGTCAATATTTTGAATTTATGTACTAAAAATTGAAAATAAATTTTCAGGTTAAACCCGATAAAACCCGAAATGTAGGTGCTCTACATCAGTCATAGAATGCCGTACTTGTATATATTGTATCATTTGCAGGTATTAGAGCTCTATTATTCTATAAGTTCTATAGAGCGTCACTTTCGGAACACTTAAGTTTATTTGCATAACAAATAAAATATGAATTTGTAAATCAAAATATTTTCATACCTTTATTGTAAGATAAACGCTGAATAAGAATAAGATTAATTGATTTTTACAAAATATAAACCTCAACATTATTTGCCTAAAATAAAAGGAATTAAATTAATAATTTTGTTGATATTAATAAATTAATAATTAATAATTGTAATAATTAATTAATTAGTAGTTTTGTTATTATTAAGCAAAACTAGAATTTTAGAGGAAATAAATTGCATAATAAGAGCATTTGCTTATTTGTAACTGAATAATAAAGACAACTCTTTAGATACTTTACTTCATTACTTACCTCAAAGCTTATGAACAGAATACAGTAAAAGCTCGATATAACGAACCCTCAAGGGGTAAAATTTTTTGTCCGTTAAATCGAGCGGTTCGTTATATCGAATGGATTTTAGCTTAAGTTAATAGCCGAACGGGATTCCGGTTATGTACGTTATAACGAGCTGTTCGTTATATCGAGCTTTTACTGTATAAGAAATAATATTATATTTTTATCATTTGATACACATTACACAGTATTTTTATCTAAACTTATATTATTCAATACGATTATGCACTCTTTCATGCATCCATTTATGAACTTATGGAAAATTACATTTTTACAGAATTTAATTAAATTCCTGCTTCACAGGAAAGTGGCCTTTAAAAGGCCATTAATGAAAACTAATTTAATAAAGCAATAAATTTTGTAATTTCAGAAAATCATTTGAATGAATTAAGGGATAAGAACGTGACGCGAAGTTTGAAAAAAGTGTTACGATTTAATAATAAGCAGTTGTTTGGTGAAAATCATGAACACAACAATTTATTAGACAGAAATGCAGAAGAGTTTGAGTCAAATACAAAGAAACCGATCTATTATTCATGCTTAGAAATAGAATGTGAAGCTGGCGGTGTCTGCATAATAGATGAAAGTCATAGTGACAAAAGGATTAGGTGTAGGTGTCCTCTCGGCAGAGGAGGTTTCTTCTGTGAGAAACGTAAGTCTTTATACAACTATTTCCTTTCAAATTATTTTTATATTAGAGGTCAGGAACTCATCACAAATATATTTTCATTATTGTGTTATTACAGCTGTTGAAGTTCGCTTTCCCAGGTTTAGGGGAACTTCTTATTTAGCTCTTCCGACTCTGAGAGACGCTCACAGATCAATGCAAATCAACATCGAATTCAGACCTGAGCATTACGACGGAGTCCTGTTATACAGCGGAGAACAGCAAACCTTAGAGGGAGACTTCATTGCTGTGATCATAAATCAAGGATTTGCTGAATTCAGGTTTGTTTATATAAAAATCAAATCTATCAATTATATCAAAGCTCTAAGTTTTCAGTTTTATTCATTATATGCTTCAATACAAACTATATACTAAACATTTAACATATAATCAAATTCATTGGATTTTCAGTTTATTTATAACCTTAAATATTTTTGATCAGGTTTATAAGCATTAAATAGCATTACAAAGTATTAAAACAAATTGCCTGATATTAAGTGCACCTTTTTTTTATTATAACAGTAAGATTAGAGTCAAAATGATTTATACTATTTGTTGCGCCCCTTAATGACACTTTGTTACAAATGTTGCATTTCATATATGCATTTGCAAGAAAGTGTCTTAAAGGGCTCAACAAATAGTCTAAATTATTTTGACTCAAATATTACTAGTATTTTATCTAATAATCAATTATAAGTCAATTGTATAACAAAATTCATAATAAGACAATCAAAATGAATAGAATTTTGTAACTATTAATTTGCTTTTAATTTGAACTGAGATTATGAGTTAAGAAATGAAAGATTAATAGAAAATAAAAGATTGCTGTTTATAATTAATACTATAATACCTTATATTAATAACTTATACAATAGTAAAAGTTCTGCTCAAAACCTGAGTTCTGCCAAGAGTTTGAAATGAATTTTAATCATAAACCAAAAGTGTGAACAGTATTATAAATGAAAAAACAATTAAAACAGTAAATAGAATAAATGGAAATAAATATTTCAAATTTAATTTAAAAGATTTGACTGTGGAATGGGTGATGGGGTCATAAGGAGTGATATGCCCGTTATTCTCAATTCGTGGAATACATTGACAATATATAGAGATGGGTGGACTGCATGGATGCAACTCAATCAGGGACAGCAAGTTTCGGGACAATCGAAAGGTTTATTTTCCAGAATAACTTTCCGATTGGAAACCTTTCTCGGGGGTTCGCCTAATATAACACAAATAATGAAAAGAGTTCATTCAAACAATGGTTTTGTTGGTTGTGTACGTGCGCTGCAAATTAATGATAGGTCTTATGACTTTCGTTCGGACAACAGGGGAGACACAATCGATGGCGTGGATATAGGTTCGTATTTCTGAATAATGCAAAATTGAAACAATGAAAATATATTTTCAAACAAAAATTTGAAATTTTTTTTTCAAAAATCTTAGAGATGTGTAGTTCTGACGTTTGCAGCAAAGTCTCCTGCCTTAATGATGGACAATGTGTTGCTGTATCGCCAGACAGAGGACTTTGTTTGTGTCCGTTGGGTAAGAATTTGAGTAATAAATGAATGAATTGACTTTGTGTTACATGTCATCTATCATTATAACAGGTTATGCCGGGGATTATTGCGATATAGGTTTGTTTACTTGTTTTCATAAATAAGATAAAGACTTTCCGGTTCTTGAAGATTATGAAAGGCTTAGTCTTGTTGAAAAACAACATAATTGAGTTCCATTTATATACAGAATATATGGTTTTATTAGTAACAGAATTATATTTATATCATCTCATAATAAAGCTCTGAAAGCATTATCAAATCTTTTTGTTATACGCTTCTAAACAAGAAAGTCATTATCATTAATACTGAGAGTTGTGTCGAATTTTCTTCTCAAACGTATTTTTAAAACCCTTTTTGTAAATGTTTTGATACGGAGAATAAAGAAAGTCTGACACAAGGCATACACCAAACAGAATATTAATATTATATTTTAATGAATGTTTTAGAGGCGGATTTCACAATTCCTTCATTCAACGGTTCATCATATTTGCAATTCCCAGGTCTCGGTGACGCTGTCCTGTCATTTATAGAAATACAAATTGTGTTCAAACCTCGTTCTCCTAATGGACTCTTTCTCTATAATGGGAATCGAATGGACGGCAGCGGAGACTTTCTGTCACTTAATCTTGTTTATGGATTTGTGGAATTTCGCTTCGATTTAGGTTCTGGGCCTTCAGTTATTAGGTCTGTTGACTCAAAATAGTTGATAGGACTTAAAGAGTATTGAAAATGAACTTATTGTTGAACTTATTATTAACACTATAGGAGTCGACATCCGATTTCAATGAATGAATGGCATACAGTTCTGATATCACGCACAGGTCGTGAGGGAACGTTACAAGTTGACGATCAAATGCATGTCACGGGAACTTCTTCGGGAGCATTCTCTCAATTATCACTACCACTCAATTTATTTATTGGCGGCGCCGCTGACCTGAAAGACGTGCAGCGGAACGTATTCGCCACCGACTTGTTCAGTGGGTGCATACAAAAGGTTGTAATAAACAATCGTCCATTACTGCTATTAGAAGAAGCTCTATCAGGAGTCAATGTAATCGATTGTCCTCACCCTTGCACTGATAAACCGTGTTTGAAAGACGGCCGTTGCGAACCACAACTCGATTCATATACCTGTCACTGCCCTTTAAGATTTTTTGGACCAAATTGTGAGAAAGGTATGCAATACCAGTGCTATACATTATAACTTGTCATGAAATCGCATTTATTTTCTCATTCGGCGGTTAAAATTGGATTAAAATTTTGTTTATGCATGTAATTGAACGTTGATTTTAAATTCATGGGATTACAAATACAACTGAACTACACTCGATTCGCCGTTATTTTCAATAATTAAAACTATTTCGTATTCTTCAGATTTACTCCATTTTTCAATAATAGCTAAATCTTCAAAATTTTTTAACCCATTCTTGTAATGTTTTCCTCTGTCTTCCTATCATTAGTGGTTTTGGTTATAACTTAATATTTATAAAATTATTAATTCATTATATGCACAGCCGTAACTAGGGGTGGGCAGGGGCTATAGCCCTCCAAAGGTTTTTCAATAATCAAGTGTAGGCCTGTAGCAATTTTTAAAAATTACCATATTTAGGGGTTTCTTATGTTTAGCCCCCCCCCCAAGCTGAAAATCCTGGTTACGGCGCTGATTATATGATTTAATTTTACATTAATTTATAAAAAATTACTTTAAAATGAAATGATTTATGAGGACCAAAATAAATTTTTTCAGGATATTATTTCAATTTCAATTTGAGGATATAATAAAAAAGCTTAAATTTCTTTACAAATAGGCTTCAAATATTTGATATTACAGTTTGATGTTATAACTTATTTATAACTGAATTTATAAAAATTTAAAATTGATACAATATTTATTGAGCCATTTTAAAAACCTATTTTAAAACTTTTAACCAAAGCGATCATCAATCGATTGGGCGGCTTTATCGGTTAAAACCGATAACCGGGAACCCGAACCATAATTAAACTGTAAAATATCAAATTTTGAATTCCTTGATTCGTTAATCTATAATATGAGCCAATATGTGTGCTTTTTCATTAAGCATACATATGGAACAATTTTCCGTTTAGTGAAATACTTAGTGAACATTTAGCCTTCTTAGACATTTTTATCTCAATTCATGATATTTAATGATTTATCCAGATTTCATTAAATGCCTCAATAGCTCAACAATCTATTCCCTTAAATTGTTTTCTCTATTATTCTGCTTTCTCTATATAACACTCCTTATTATTGGAGTAGATAAAGAAAAAGTGCTTTGTTTTTCTTACAATCCGTGTCCAATCAATTTTATTGAAGCTCACAAGTAAGGCAATCGAGATTGGGTTAACATTTGAGCTTTAATTTAGTTAAATAAAACCAAAACAGATATTCTTAATTAAGTTATTCTTACTCTATTCCAAACTAAGTTAACAAATAATAATTAATTTCATAAATTGTATTCCAGAATAAGAGTTAATATAATGACTTCAACTCTTTTGTTTCTTCTTTCATAGAGTGTTAAAACACATTTTGTTCAACTTATAAAATATAGCATAAAATATAGTATAATTAGTGTACTACTGGCTGCCGATAGGGTCATAGAGGTCATATATTGACCTTTGAATTTTACTATTTAAAGCTGTAATTTAAATAAATGTCTTGGATATTCTTCGGAAAGCTATACCTAACGTGAAGTTCGCTTTCCTGCATAGCAGATAAGTATTGCACTACAACCTAACCCTTCATAGAGTTAAGTTTAGGTTAGGTTTTAGTGCAATACATATCTGCTATACAGGAAAGCTTTAGGTATAGCTTTCCGAAGAATATCCAAAATGAGTAGCTGTGTAACATTTTCATTGAACTAAAATTTTGATTAATTATTTTAAATTAAATTTTTTCCAGAAGTGGCTGAATTGAACTCAAGCCCAATGTTTTACGGCAATAGTTATTTCGAATTTCTAGACGAAGAAATTATGAAACGTATTCGTGGATTCAAAACGAATATTCATTTAAGAATACGTGCCTTTAGGTAAATATGAATGCTATTAAATGTTCTATTAATAAAATGATAATTTGATGACAACAGCCCTGAAGGTGTGATAATGTGGACAGGAATAAGAGAGTCAACTGGTTATAGCGATTGGTTTGGAATAGGTTTGAGTGACGGTCACTTGCGTTTAGCCTATAACTTAGGTTCTGGTGAAGTCGAAATAGTATATAACGTGAGTCGCATTGATGACGGCCAATGGCATCTCCTAAATATCAGTCGCTATAAACGCGAGACTTCTATTAAAATCGATGACAATATCGTAGTCAAAGGGATATCTCCTGGATCTCAATCCCAGTTAAATATCAAAAGTGGACTTTTCTTAGGTATTTCAAAATGAAATAAAGCCGTTGACTAAATAATGATCTTTTGGTGATCCGTTTGTCTTTTAGGTGGTTTGGAGGACACTCCCATTCAAACTTATAATAAATATAAAAGAGGTTTCATCGGATGTGTCTCTCATGTGACTCTTGCAACTGATTATCATATAAGACCTATGATTCAATCAATTAGAGGTATTAACATCAGGTCATGCATTTAGTGAAGCTTAAAGTGCAAGCTTAAAGTGCATACTTAAAGTTTGTGCGACAGACCACTGCTCTACTGCTACCTCAACGGCTGAAATACAGAGTTTAACGCAATAATTATATAAATAGAAATAATAGCGAACAAACTGTGATAATCATATTCATCTTTATATTCGCTCCATTATTGTTGGATTCATTGTTTTACTCATATATTTTGCGACATTTATTTCATGAGTTCAATAAGTGGAGCACAAAAACTAATATTAAATACAATCATCTCTTAAACTATAGAAACAAACATTTTTTAACTTTAAAACTATTGTAAGACGTATTGAAGAAGATGTATCAGCGCTGGGAGGCTGTCCTCGTCATAAAAGCGTATCAAATGCAGCAAAACTGTGTGCCTCTCAAATTCGCATTATTTAAAAATTAGTTTTAATTTCAATGACTTGTGATTTTTTAGATTGTGAACCATTTTTCAATTAACAGTCATATTATTTCATCGGAAATGAGTGTCAATTCATTTTCAAATTCAATGTGATATAGGTTTCATGTACTGTACAGTCAAATGTCTCATATTATCATTTTTCTAGTCTAAGAATCAAATAACATGAGTGTGAATGTGAATGTGTATAAACTTTTTTAACAATGCCTATAATCCAGCACTTTTGGAGTTACTGTATTGCACATAGAAAGACAGGTCGGAACATATCATTTGAGGCAATACTTGTAATTTCGTATCATTTAATGTACGATTAAACAAAAGTATATATCAATGTAACGAAAATTATTGCAAACTTTTAACACAATTAGATTTACTGCATAACAAGTTTATAGCAAATAATGTTCAAAAGTGTGTGCAGTATTGATAACAAAGTAGTGATATATTCAATAAAAGTAATTCACATCTATTCTGTTGTAATTTAAATCATTTCATTTTTTGCATTAATTACTTATTTTTATGATTTATAACTATTTTTGACATAACCTCTACTTTGAGAAATGAGTGCTTAAATAGAATAATGAAGTCATGAATTATTCATAAGCGTAAAAATGGTATGAATTTAATTAAAAATGAAAATGAGAGTCAGCAAGAATTTGTTCTTTAATTTTATTTTTATTTAAGTGAAACTCATTTCTTAGAACACAAACTTGTTTTGAATTTTCAAAGTTTGATAAAAGTCACTCTTATTAAAGCCCATGGGATGTAATTTATTTGCAATTATTAAAAAATTTTTAAATTATTCATATTATATAAAAAATACTATACGGCACATTTCCATAACTAAACCACAATAGAGTCGGTTCGAAAACTTTCACTTCCAAAGCGATTTCTTCAAAACTTGAGCTCAGGTTCATTATACAGCAGTAATGACAACAGTGTTACGATTTTTATTAAAATTTTTTAAAAATTTAAGTCTTTAATAAAATAAAAGTTATCGGGCGTTGAAATAAGAAATCGAGCGTTTCTTTTAAATAACAAAAATTGTCGACAAGAACTGAAAACCATAATTGAAAACTTAAAAAATAATGAATACCCAGAAAATCTGATTCATAATCGAATAAAAGTTTTGGCGAAGAATCTAATAGTAATTGCGATAATAATACTACAAAACAGTATCAGATACTAAAACTAATATATGTCTACCTTTTATAAAGGGATTAAGTGAAAATATCGGCCGTATTTTCAAGAAAAACAATTTTGATGTAACTTTTTCTAGACTGAGAAATGATTTATATCTAGGGTTTGTTTTAAAACGTTTTAAAACAGTTGAAAATAATTTAAAGCATTTTCTTGATCGATGTTTTAAAACACTTACTCGCACGCATTAACACAATAAAAACCGAAAAAACTGTCATAAATTTATTTATAATTGGATGGTCGATCACCCTAGTTTGGAATTAACTGTAGGTTAATTCAATAAAAATTGTGAGGCATTATTTTAATTTTTAAAATTTTTGACTTAGCAGTGTCCTAATGCTGGCATTTCGACTGCTTTACAGCAAGTCATCATTCAGTGATATCAAGTTTAAACATTAAATGAATAGTTTTGAATCTAACTTAAAGTTAGTGACAATCAAAGCCACAGAATAATGACGATCAATACCTCCAGACTGTATATTCTGTTGGATTTAAAGTTTTTTATTTTCTTACTCTCTATTATAGTGTTTACGTTACTTAT
>JAQGCH010001567.1:0-15223 GCA_034699485.1 Nanhermannia elegantula | reverse complement strand
TGTTTCGAATATCGCGTCCAAAAATATAACGACAAAACAATTTTGGACCAAAATGTCGACAACTAGTGAACTAACAATTAATAACCTGTTTAAAGACAGAGAGCTCAAGAATGAATAGCTTGGACTGTGTGCTATTAAGTTATCTTTGTTGATTTTAAAATAACTGACAAAAATCTAAAATAAGACCTCAATCTTAAAATTTAGTAACTGTACTCAGAAACATGTCAATTAATTGTATTTAATTTAAAATAAATGATATCTTATATTCACTTGTGTTAAGCTTTTTAAATTGATGAGAAATTTTGAACGAATTAAACTTTACAATGGGTTTATAGAAATGTAATTCCAATTATTCTACATTTTTGGAATCTATTTTATATTAACTGTTTTACAATAACTCAATTAGCATTGATCGCGCTATGGACTCACAAGTAAGTTACAAGTTTGATCTCAGACAAGGACCAAACACAAAGTCATTTGTGCGACAATTGACTGTAACACTAACATTAACCCTTAGCATTATTCGGGGGTCGATTGTTCCTAATGTAGCTATAAGGGTAACTAAAGAAAAGGTAACTAATTATGTAAGAATATCTATGGTATAATATACAATATAATATACCTCATGACTTCATTACCTTATTTCAACTAAAGTCAAAATTTAAAAAATAGATATTTAAGGAAAATTGTTGAGAAACCCAACTATTTCTCAATTGATTGTAAGTTTGAAATATTGTAAACAGTAGATTCAAAAATAATTTAAGTGAAAATATTAATTTAATTTGCAATTACTTAATGTCCTTTTAAAAGACTAATTACTAGTGAAGTGTTAACCTTAATGAATAGTTAAAGTAGAAATAAAAATAGACATAAGCTTAATAGACATACCCAAATACATTCCAGTTCCAACACAACTTCCGACTCCTAACGAAACGAGATCCCGAGTTTTTAAACATTTCTTTAAACAAATTAAATGAAGTAATTCAATAAATTGAAATACATTTTTAGAAGTTATGAATCTAATAACTTAAATATTTAACTTGTAATTTATAATATTCATAATTGATATTCAGTATCAATGAGTGAACTTATAATATACTGTAGAACTGCATAAAAGTAGTGATACAAATATTTAATTAACTTAACAGCACATACTTGTAGTTTCTGTGTTTGATCATCAACAACAACATCAGGTTCTTTGGTGCGAATTAATTTGCCGACTATTGTCATAAAATTGGTTTTCAAATCATTTGGTGTTTGGTCTACAATAGCAGGCATTGCAGTGCAATATTTTGAGGATTCAATTACTCTCAAATGAATGATTATAAAAGAAAATGATCAAATCGAATCTCTTTTACAGCTCCTCAACTGCCATTTTGTCATTTGGTTTTGATATGAGCATAAATATAAAGAAGCACACAATGAATACAGTCTTCAATCTTCGAAGTATTGTTTTAACGGCAAAAGATGCGAATAATACACTGATAATATGTCATGCTTTCAGGCAATTACACATCTTTATTGATCACTTGAATACACCTTTCATTCCAAGACTTACCTAAATTGTTGCGCTTCTTAACGTAAGTGCAAATTATAGTAAAGTACTATCTCTTATGGATTGACAGTGACTTTATGTCGAGAAATATGATTATATGCATAATTGAAGTGAATTTAATTATACAAAAGTTAACACCAAATCAGATACTCATCATACTGAACATCACTACAACAGTTATTTTGCTATAAAAGAGTTTAACAAACTATGTGTTGGCAGCTTAACGGTGGACACTTCAACAAAATTAAGTGCAATGCAATTCCCTTAAAATAATACAGAAGTACACCTACGAAAAAGCCAACTAAAATCTACAGCAAAATTATTTTACCAATACACTAGTCTACTACTGGTATAGTTCAAGTAAAGATGCGGTGCTCTCTTTCATTTCAGTTTTGCACACTTCCCACTTTTCGATCTATTTTATCGATTTATCTTTCGAGGAAGGAATTCGTTAGTCACACAATTACAGTGTACTTCATGCGCAAATTCTTGTATCATTGATGCTAACATTTGACTTACAGAACGATACATTTGCTAAAGTATTGTATAAATATTGTAAACATTATTCGAATGACGTGTATTTTGAAAATTATTAATCATAGAACTGTTTGATTCAAATAATTTTGATTTTTATGACTTAAAAAATCCAAAAATATGTGATAAGAGATGAAATAAAAAAAGAGCTATTTTTCAAACAATTGAATGTAATGGTTGAATAGTCACAGATTTCTTTGGAGTTAGTGAGACAACAACTGCCTTTGACACTTGTCACACATCAACAGAATTGGACAATATGTCTAATTTGGGTTTAAGAGTAAGCTCTTGGATGAGCGAAATATGGCATAAACTGCAGCGCACTAAACAAATTGGCTCTGGAACTGATCTGATGGAAACCCAACTAAGAAGATGCTTAACTACATTTGATATTGTATTGTTAGGTATCGGCCATATGGTTGGTTCGGGTGCTTATGTTCTGACATCATCAGTGGCCCGAAATATCGCGGGACCAGCTATAGTGTTATCATTTATCATCTCAGGTTTTGCATCTTTTCTCAGTGCTCTCTGTTATGCAGAATTTGCGGGTCGTTTTCCAAAATGTGGTTCAGCCTATTCTTGTGAGTTGAGTTGACTCATTTGTTCTGTACATACTTTTATTAGGAAACGTGCTGTACATTCAAAATAACACATCACTATTATTTAGATACTTATTTAGCATTGGGTGAACTCTGGTCTTTTGTGGTCGGTTGGAATATGGTATTAGAGCTTTATTTTATGATTACTTTAATAATATTCTGTATATACTTCTAATTGTATGACTTAATTATTTAGGTTTTAGAGAACGTGATTGGAACGGCAGCAGTGAGTAGAGCATGTTCTGCATATATCGACTCCCTTCTGGACGGACAGATCAGAAACTACACTATGGCATCTCTCGCCTCAGAGATAGGATTAAACTATTTTTCAGAACACGTGGACATATTTGCTTTTTTGATAGTAATTGTTTTGATGGTGTTTCTCACGTGTGGCGTCAAAGTCACCACTTATTTGAATAATGTGTTCTCAATCGTAAATATATGCGTTATACTTATTATTATTGTTGTCGGTCTTTACTATTCTGATATCAATAACTGGAAGAATGTTCCGAATGGATTCATGGCTTATGGTTGGAAAGGAGTCTTTGCTGGCAGTGCCACTTGTTTTTATGCTTACATTGGTTTCGATTCGATCGCTAGTTCTGGAGAAGAAGCTAAAGATCCGCAGAAGTCTATACCAATGGCGACATTCATTTCTATGGCATTCGCCACTGTTTCATATGTTGGGGTCTCTGCTGTTCTAACACTGATGATCCCATACAACCAAATAGTTGCCGAGTCTGGACTTCCTGATGCACTCGGAGCTCACGGCGCTGTTTGGGCAAAGTTTGTAGTGATTGTTGGCGCCTGTTGTGGAATGATTACAGTCTTGATCGGCACTATGTATTCATTAACACGAATCGTGTATGCGATGGCAGACGACGGACTTCTCTTTTCATGGATGGGTTACGTTAACCAAAGGACCCAAATACCATTGCTGGCCATGTACTTCTTCGCTTCAATTGGAGCCATTTTAGCGCTTTTTATAGACATCACAACTCTTATAGAAATGATGTCAATCGGAACATTGATCGCTTATCTTGTTGTCAGCGCTTCTGTGATTGTTGTTAGATATGAACCGATTCAGTTCATACATCACTCGCTGTCAAACGACTTAAACAATCAAGAACTCAATGATTTATCAGTCGGTTCTTCCAATAGTGACGATAATAAACTTATTGACGAACTGGAGGTCAATGAAAATGATTCTTCAAAACAAAATAGAAAAGTTTTAGACTCACTTAAACTCTATTTTTCAAGAGATTTCGTTTTACTAAAGATAAGCAAATACGCACCCGAGTCATTAATTTCTATTTGTGTTTTATTTATGACTGGACTTATTTTCGCATTTTGTCTGGTAGCAAAACATTTTAGTGATGTAAGAATTGATTGTCTTATTTATACGAATCATCATTACTTAATACCTGTAATATACAGTATATTCTGACAATTATTTTTGTAATTCTAGAGTAATGCAAATCAAACTATTGAATTGATAACAATTGGATTCATTATTTTGTTATTCACTATATTGTTGATAATAATTAGTCTGCATAACCAAAATACATCTTCATTGAGATATAAAGTACCATTCGTTCCATTGGTGCCAATGCTCTCAATCTTCTTCAATATAGCTTTAATGGTTAATCTTCAAGTGTTAACATGGTTACGATTGGTCTTCTGGATGACTATAGGTATTACACGTGCAGTACAATCATTTCTAATTCAATTACAATAATAGTGTTTTATTAATGCTCTTTAGGATTCTTTATTTATTTCTTATATGGCATCAAAAGAAGTAAAGCTATGCCTAACTCTAAATTAATGCAATCTATAAATTCAGAAGACGTTAGGAAATGGGGATCACTCGATGATACGTCTTGTTTGCCCGACAATGCGTCCACTTCTTCAACATATTGATCAATAACTCAATAACAAGAAAAGAATGAACTCTTTATGCACTTTAATCTAATAACTGAATACTTTAAGTAACTTTTACTAATGTTATCATTCAAATAATTCTCCTTTCAGTAAATTGTTATGTTTCTCGTGTCAGACATTCTTATGCATATTCATCAGATCATAAGAATATTGAAGGTTTTGTTCAATTCTTCAAAGAATTGTTTTAAAAAGTATTCACAACTTTATGTCTATTTAAATAATTGAAATTTATTTTCATTTTATGCATCAATTTAAGAATGAAAACAATTTCTATTCAAAACTTTTCAGAAGTAATTTAATGAAAAATTAATTTGAAAAAAGTTTTGATAAGCTGAGGATAACTTTGAATGGTATGAATAAATCCAATGGTGTGGCATAATATGCAATTTATGAGTTGTTCACCACTTCGTCCAATTATTCTATGGATAAATGAAGAGAAACAATAAGAATGAGATATAAATTATTTTTGATTGTTGTAAAATACTTACTGTACAGTACAGTACATATACAATAAGATTATACCGTTAAAAGAGTTTTCAAATTGTTTATGCATTAAATAAAGTTTAGTATTAGTGTTAAAATAAGTTAATAATTGTTGTGTTAATAAAATATGTAAATTGTGATTAAATATTAAATTGATTTTAAAATAGTAACGCAATTAAATACTAACTTATTATAGATATAACTAAATCTTTTGAATTGGGAGTTAATTGAATTATAAGTTTTGGTCGAAACTTCAGACCGCTTCAGACGCTTTAAAAACTATGAAATGCTCTTTCTTTCCAATATTATCTGTATTTCATTTAAAATTTGATCAGAAGTTCGTGAGTTAAAGCTTAGCATTAATTTTATTGTAGTTTAAAAACTTAAATTTGATTCATTAATCAATTTAAAGAATAAGGTATTCTTTACTCTCTTCATATACTGTTCATATACAGTATAATAAGTTTTTAAACTACAATAAAAGTACATTTTAAATATACTGTACAGTACTTCAATTTCTGTTCAATTTAACCGCAATTTCAAACCAATATAATATATTCGCATACTTTATGTATAGCACCGGACTATAGTTTTCATGCGGTTTTCAACCTTTACACACATTCATGCGTTTTATTCTCAAGTATTATAAACTGTGTTAAGTATATGGGAAAAAACATGCACTTAATTGGTTTTCAAAATTGACTCAAGTATTATAGAGGTCTTTATTAATCAATACATTGATTTCACTATAAATTAAATAAATTTTGTAAATAAATAAAAAACAATTAAATTTAAATAATTTATTAATTAAATTATATAATAGTTTACAAGAAAACAACAGATATATTGAATGCAATGGCGGTCCCGTATTTGGAGCACTTTCTTGACAGTAATTTGATTGACATATAAATGCTTGTAATCTATTGTTTACTAATAATTATAATTATTATTGAATTTATTGTTTAGGTTTAGAAACACTTCCCGCAGACCTTCAAAGAAATTTCACTTTAATGAGAGATTTGGACTCAAAAACTGAGGGCAAGTATTGAATCCATTTTGAATTTAATGCCAATCAAGTGTCTCATTTTTATCCATTTATTTGTAATTTTGTTCATATTTATTTCTGTTTTAATCAATTTGTTTTTGGCGCTATTTATGAATTGATCCTAATTTTAGATTGTTGTTAAAATGATTTAAGTGTTTATGAAACTAAAAGACAGCTTTAAATTACATTTAAATGAATTAAAGTTTTTGAACGAAATGCGTTTTTAGTACTAATTTTAATAGAAATCCATAAAAATTGAATTTTAAAGATATTCTGTTTCACATAAAACTAAAATATGAATCAAAAGTTTTCAACTTGTGATTCAACAAAATTTGAAACTTTTTTGAAATAGACATAAATCCATAAAAAATGATTGCATTCAATATAAATTGCTTTAAATGAATTGTTAGACATTTTAAAATGTTTTAAATATTTATATAATTAGATATCTGTTTGACTTGAATGAAAAAATTAAAACATTTGTCTGAAAGACTATAGTATATGTGTTTAGAATATAAATTTTTATATAAAACATTTAGCCATATGTTGATTATTAGCGCAGATGAGAATAGATTTTCTTTTTTATTATTGAATGCGAAAAATAGTGTCTAACTTTTGTGTAAATAGTTTGAGTCAAAACTTGAGTCAGACATAAAGCTGCGCGAGATATCATTGAAAATAATAAATGAGCTCAAACACCAGTTAATGAGAGTTTTAATGATATGAAAGATATGAATCAATTTAATGAAACAGTTTTATGGGAAAGAGAAATGGTTTGAATGTGATTGGAGACAATTTCAAATTTCACATTAAACGCTAAGCCTTTGAGTCAGTATTTGTGAGATAGAGTCCTATTATTAAATATAAAACGTACTCAACAAACCTTATGTAAGATTAATATAGCGGTTGAACCCTAAAGAGTCTGCAGACCGTAATTTTAATAACGATTACTCTGCTTTTCATTACAAGTCAAATACATTACGAGTCGCACCCTTTTTGTTAGTCATGAATTGCTGTATATTTATATGTAATTTTGATGATTTACATAAATAATAATATCGATTTACTGACAAATTCTCAGCAATTTTTGATAAGTACATAATTTCCTATTAATACATAAATTGCGATCTTTTAGTAATTTTTGGGTTTATAACCAATGAATCCAAACTTAAATTAAAGACTCCTTGTATGTGATTCTTTAGCTGATAAATGGATACAAAACTAAATTTGTATTTTAGTCAAAACACACATTCCTAACAATAATTCCATTTGATTGAATCATTAGAGCCATAGTTTTATACGAATTACTTTAATTAAAGTACACTATAAAGGGTGAAATGATTTTTATTTTTCAAACTCATGCGAAAAATGAATTCTATTTTTTGATTCAATATAATTAATGTGAACTGAATATCAAATTAGTTTGTAGTGAGCTTTTACTTAATTAAATTAGTGTATTAACTCTTTTTAGCATTATTTTACATCAAAGTTGATATTATTTTATTTGAAAGTTTTTTGTTTCAAAACTATTTATTGATCCCTATTTTGTTTCGTAAGACATAATAAAGTTTGTCGTAAAACTAAATTTAAGTTGTCTTGAAATATGATCTCATCTAATACTAAAGTACAGCGGAAGGCAATCAATAGACTTTATTTTATACTGAACTCAATTCTTCAGAAATATAAGGCTTAACAACACATTTGTATCGCTGTCATGTACTACACTCACTTTTTTGTCACTACTTTTTTATATCCATTAAATTTTAAATTTTAAACTTTTTGAAATTATTTTTCTGACATAACATAAATAATGAATATATCTTTTAAGTCAATTCTTAATTTTTGTGTTCAATATTATATTTAGAATATTAATTCATTAGTTTTGTTAACTAAATAGATTTCATGAATTATACTCTTATTTATCCCAATCATTAGCAAATTATTTTCTAACGTTTTATAATATAGGCTTGAATTCATATAATAAATATATAGATTATTTATTTATTAAACGGCTTAAAGGTATTAAAGCGGTTTATGCCAGATTAGGATAGTGTGAATCACATTCACTTTGAGGCACTTAACTATCTTCAGCTAATCTGCAGCCCTGTTAAGAGTACTGAAGTACCCTAAGTTGGGCCGCTTTAGTTTATGTTAGCCTTGGAAAAACTTTTTTGACATACAGTTAGACTCGAACCCACAGCCACTCAGTGAACTTTTGACTCAATAATGAGCCAATTCCTAAACCACTAAGCCATCCAGTCAGCTGCCATATAATAAATATATCAGTTGTTATTCAATAAATATCTATTAATAATTAATGATAGTTTCAGGAAAATTACATATTTAAAATTAGTTTCAACCTATCATTTGTTTAGCACTGAAACACTTTCAATTTTTCCATTAAAACCCCCCTATTTCCGAAAACGCTAATTATTTCTATTTTAAATTTAGTTCTAAGTAATTCATAATTGTTTCAATTATATATATTAACCCTTTTTCCCTTTTATGATCTGTCGATTGTATCAATTTTACTTTTAATTATTATTAGAATGATTAGTAAACTATCGAATTAATGTCATTTATTTATTCCTAATTCGATCCACTTTTAAGTCAATTTCTTTTGATATAACTAAAGCATTGCCAATAACTATTGAGTATAAATAGTTGTGGGACAGTCGAGCTTAAGCTTATGCTCTACACTCAAATAATTAAATTACTAAAAGTTAATCAGATATTCTAAATATTTGTTATGTAAATTATTTACTTTAATGTTTGGATCAATTTTTGGCATTTTTCTTACATTTGATTAAGTTTAACATAAGTGACATTTTGATTAATGCAATTTAAGCGATAAAATCATGAGTAGTGATAACAGCTTTTTTCTAAAATTTCTTTAGATTTCATTACAAAATGTTAATTTCTTACTTAATCAACAGTTTAATTAATCTTTAAAACTTAATTGTGTGAGAATTTAAAGATAAAAATTTGGTTAAAGAATATGTTTTTCGTATGTAAACATCGCTCTAGTTTTTACTCAACTTGTTATTAATTGAAAAAATATTATAATTATTGTGTCATTTAATGTTTGATTCCTGTAATTTAAAGTTGTTATTAAATATTTGGTAAATTAGTTGTGAGAGAAATGCTGAAAGAATTTGTTCACTTTTAAAAGTGGAATATAAGATATTTTAAGAAACATGAGCATTCATTTCACCAGATTTTCCAGTTTTAGTCATAGGAAATAATGATTAGATATTTTCAAATATTTCTAAATTTTTCATACGATTGTGAATTACATATAAATTATTGGTATTTAATGTCTCCTCTAATAGAACTTGTTTCGAAAATTAATAAATCAGCTGAAGATTATATAATATCAGTGAATGACCTCATGTCTAATGACAAATCAGAGAGATTTAATCAAATTCACGAAATGTTTGAAAAAGCAAAAGTATTGAGTGATGATAAGGTACAGTTAGCGATGCAGACATACGAGATGGTCGACAAACATATCCGTCGATTAGACACTGAATTGACTAAATTTGATAATGACTTAAAAGAAAAGCACATCGGCTCCAAGTCTGGAGAAATGCCTATTGTTGAAGAGGTCAAAAAGAAGGGCAGAAGAGCTGATAAGGCAAAGGTTACAGGTTTTAACCCCAAAAATATAATCAAAAATGAAAATGAAAAGGGAAGGAAAAAACAAGATATTAAAACTGATGCCACTTTATTAGCCAATGCCTCAGTTAACTCTACATTACCCGTATTGATGGCAAACGCAGACCTCGGCCTTGATATGGCTGTCGATCCGAGTAATTTACTTTTAATTAAGCTTTAGTTTATGCGAAATGTATTTAATTATTGATTTGATTGTTTAATTATACAGATGAGCCCACATATTGTCTCTGTCATCAGGTGTCTTACGGGGAAATGATTGGATGCGATAATCTTGATTGTGTACGTCTTAACTTCACTTTGCTTTCCATCTCTTACAATCTCTTATACTATAAATATTTAATTTTCAGCCAATAGAGTGGTTTCATTTCGGTTGTGTTGGGCTCACTATCAAACCAAAGGGAAAGTGGTTAGTCTTCTATTTATTTATTTATTTAAACATTACACTAAAACCTAACCTAAAACCATCTTTTGCTTAATTATTTATCTTATGTTTGGCCCACAAATAGGTTTTGTCCGAAATGTATTGTCGAAAGAAAAAAGAAATGAATTTGTTTTGAATAAACAAATTTATAATTTTTCTTCGCAAATAAAACACAAATATTTGTCCACAAGATTGATATCTAAAGATATTTAGTTGTCATCCATTCATAAACAGTGTCGTACTATTTGTACTGTATTTAATCTATAAATTGAACCATAATATGCTTGAGCTCTAAGCTTGACCTAAAATCAGGTTAGAAACTAGAGATGCAAATCAAATATTTTTTTGAAAGCAACGCCAGAGGAGTTTGTAAGTAATAGTAATACTAACTTACTTTATATGCAATGATGCGTATAAAGTAATAGTAAAAAATAAGCTAAAGAAAAATGAGGGTTTTTGAATCATTCATTCATTCACCCCATTTATTTGTTAGACCCAAAAACATAAATTTACTTTCGAATGTTCTGAAAATAACCAATATTTTTAGATTCTGTATATTTTGTACATATTTTCACATCTTTAAAAACACTATTTTATATAAATTCTATAAACATTTTTTTATTTAAAGTGTCTTTTTATTGTATTTAATTATTTTATTGTATTTATTTAACAGTATAATTATTAAATTATTTAATGTATTTGATATGTGGTTCAATCATTATTGACTACTTTAACTTGCAATCTATTTGATAAAATAAATCCTTTTGAGTAATCATCAAATTTTCGTATCACTCATCGCATCTAACATTTAAGGTAAGATTTTTGTGAACTATATTTCATAATTTTGAAGACTTCACTTTTATTACTAACTTTTAAGGTATTACTCTTTGCCGAATCATTTTTTTTACTTTTATTATTATTATTAAAGCAAACACTCGCTCACTCTGAGTAAAGCCGAAGACGCGAGTAGTTATAGGTTGATATAATTTGTTGAAAATTTAGTTTTATTCCCTTTAAGTGAGTTTAAGCTCAAGGGAATTGAGAGATGAGAAACATTATAAGTTTGCAGCAATTTTCTTATAAGAACTGTATTGTCAAGAGGAGCAAAAATGTTATATTACATAAATCATATAAATGTAGAAATGCCTCATTCTATATACTTTCATAATGTTTTGCAAATATTCATTAGTAGTGTTGAAATGATCTGTTTTTAATTAAATCATAATATTTTATCAAATAAATGCCTTCATTTTTGAGTTAGAACAAACTTATCTCATAGTTATCCATTAGTTATTCATATCTGATTAGTTATCTTCATAGTGCAGTAATTTATCTTAATTTGATTCGTTTTATTATAATTTTTGGTATACTGCATATCAAAATTAACGTTGGTATACTGTATACTATCAATTTTTTTACATAAGCCGAAAAACAATGTTATTTTATATAATGCTTCTTTTTTTGTTAAATATAATAAATACCGCATTGTATAACATTTGTGTTCAAAATACTATGTTTAACAATTAGCTTCGGTTGGCTAAAAAAATTAATGTGCAATAATTGTTTTTTAGACAATGTATTTATTAATGCGAAAACTTATTTTCTAATTTCAGTCAGAAATTAGTGTTTTTAATCAAGTGCTGTAAAAAAAAGAATTTGTTTTAAAACTTTGTTTATACTAAACTTTAGATTTAAAATTTGTATATAAATGTCCAGAAATCCTAAGGAAGTTTTAGACTATAATTTCAATGCTATTCTTGGGATTAAATTTAAATCCCGATGACCTCATTTGATGAACAGTGAGAAAAACTTAGTTCTATTTGATTTACATTTAAAAACGCTAAACATCTCAACTTTATTGACTGTTTTAAAGGACTTAATTTTAGTGAAAATTGTATTATACCGTAGAATTGATTGGTTCTAATTAAGTATTTTGTAAAATATGCTATTTTCATAAGATTATAATTTTATACTCATTTTGATGCATACTTCTTAAGGTTGATTACTTTGAAACAAAGGTTATTTAATATATGTTTGTATAATAGTTTTAAACTCATAACTTAAAGCTTAAATCGCTTTTTTCTTGACTCAATAATTTATAGCTAAAAAATGGCATTTTCTGGACATAAATCGATGCTTTATCACAAAATAGAGCCATCATTTGGTATATTTGAATGGCAATTGAACTCGAGTCTGAAATGGATGGAACTCAATTGGCATATAAGCGTTTATGTTTCCATCATTTACGTATTGACTATTTTTGTTCTCGACTACTATATGAAAGACAGAAACCCTTTTAAATTGAGAAAATGTTTGTCGATTTGGAACTTAGGGCTAAGCCTTTTCAGTGTGTTTGGATCTTATTATATGCTGACAGAAATGTATGACTCCTTATATATTAAGGGATTCCATAACTCTGTTTGCATATCATCAACAATAGCCGCTTCTCAATATTGGATGTGGTTATTCGCTATTTCAAAGATTTTCGAATTAGGAGACACTCTATTCATTGTATTACGAAAGCAAAAGCTAATATTTTTGCATTGGTCTCATCACATCTCAGCGCTCATCTACACCTGGTATAGCTATGGCCAAAATATATCACTGGGTCGTTGGTTCGTTACTATGAATTTTATCGTTCATTCGCTTATGTATTCGTATTATGCCATAAGAGCCCTTCAGTATCATATTCCGCGTCCCATAGCAATGATGATCACATCGCTACAAATTATTCAAATGGCTTTAGGATTCTATGTAAGCTATTATGCATTCCACTCAAAAATTATTGGTCAGTACTGTGAAATTCCTATGAAAACTGCGACCTTTGGGTTTCTTGTTTACGTCGCGTTCTTTCTCATGTTCGCAAAATTATTTATCAACAGTTATGCGCAACGATTGATTCGTTTCAACAAAAAATCAAATTAAAACTATTATAATTTGAAGAAGAAATTAAGTTTCACATCAAATTCACTTTAAAATAAACATTAAACCCAAATTTACTCAACTTTTTTTACTATTTTTTTAAACTCTTCATTTGTATATCAAGCATAAGAAATGTCTCAATTTTTTGCACAAATTTATATTCAATAAAAGAACTCATTTATTTTTGACTAAATAAAGATGAGACAAAAACAGAATCACTTAATTAAAGGGTGTATTCAAAAATTATTTATGCAAACCGTTTCACATTTATGGACTTTCAAAGAATCGTATCAATAATACAATGAAGTATTTATATTATCGAATCACTTATTTATGCCATAATTGCAATTAAGAGCTATTTTGGTTCTTATTCAACTATTTGTTCATTAATTTAATTTCAATTGTACTTTAAATTTGAGAACATTTTATTAGTTCTTAGAATATATTGAAAACTCAATTATTTTCATTAATTAACTAATAAAACTTGAAAAGTATTCGTTCAGTTCTTAAGATAAATATTAATGTTTTGTAATCAAGTTTAAGAATTTGAACTGAATCTGATTGTTTCAGGACTTTTAATAGTTAATTAAAATGCGCACACTTTTTAGGGACTAACTTACAGGCAATGGTCAGAAACTATACAAAACTAAACTGTACCGAACTGTACGTAACCAAACAAGATAAGTATGGCTTAATTAAATTCTTGTTCATGTCTTTAAATTGCAATAAATGAAAGATAGTATTCAACATAAGATTTTAAGCAAACTTTTAAGCTTAAGAACTGCCCAAAATCTCGAGAATCTTGAGTCAAAGTTTATCACTACTGAACTTCATTTATTAGTACCCCTACAAGGCCTAGTATTTGAGAGTATTGGAGAAAGTATTTAAAAAATTTGCTACAATAAGATGAAAGTATATCAATCTCTGCTTTTAAATTTCAAACCAATGATATAAACATGAATTGCTTATAAATTATAAGCCAGCCTTTCCGTTAAGTTCGGACTATCAGACAGAAAATACATGCAAAGTACACAACTTTTTTGTACTGTATAACTTCTATGGAAAGGAAATCATTTGAATCGTTTGACTAAACAATCTTTAACTGTAACTAGGGATGTTCCAAGAGTAATTACATAATTTTACAGATTTACACAAAGGCCTGCGTAAAAATCTACTGACTTTTTCATAATATAAAAAAATATTTTTTTTTAAATTTCAAAAAACTTTTACATTTATTTTATTGGAAATGCAAATAGATTGCCGTCTGTTCTATTATTATTTGAGCGTATTTTTCAATCAGAGAAAGAATTTTCTCAAATGATCACAATAGGTTTCTTGAAAAGATTTTAGCGATACAGACAATTTTAAATTCACAAACTTGCAATTATTTTGCTCAATACTATATTTATAAAAGGCTTAATGTAGCCCAACAGGCAATGAAATTCGTATAATTGATTTTCATAAATAAAAAGATTTTTACAGAACTTTACACTTTTTTACAGATTTTTACGTAAAATTCCCAACCCTAACTTTAACACTACTTAGCAGGGTTACCACCTATCCGGTTTTCTACCGGACTGTCAGGTTTTGCAATGTGCTGTCCGGGTGGCAGACGTAAGGTCCAAACGGACTATAGAATGTCCGGTTTGGTTCAAAAGCTCAATCGAAAGATGTATTTGAATGTATTCTATGGAAGCAATTCCTATAAGTCAATTAAATAAAGAAACAGTTTATTTGGCAGAATTTTAAAACAGAAATTTGTGTAAAAGTAAATTTTGATTTAAAATGCTCACCATTTTGTAAAATATAATGAACAAATTTGCGGCCGAAAATCTAATACTAAATATGCAGTGCCGTTAAATTGAACAAATCTAATATTTTATCTAATAATTTAATAAAAAATTTTGCAAGAAATCAAAGGGTCCCACCTTTGGGTTGTGTATTTGGCAAAGGTGGTAAGCCTGCTACATAGTCTATAAACATCTATGCTATAAGAATACAAATAAGATCACGATTTTAAGATGTGGCTATTTTTAAATACTCTC
>JAQGCH010001566.1:0-15226 GCA_034699485.1 Nanhermannia elegantula | reverse complement strand
AAACATTGTTGAATACTGTTTTGTAGGGCTTACGCAACTCAAAGCACTGTACAGTATAATTATCATAATTATACTCCTATTATACTCGCTATCAATTTTATATTTCAAGTGTAAACTCAATCATTTGCTTACATTCTTATATTATTTAAAACTTTTTGAATTACGTTTTATTTATATTCACAGAATATCTTTAATTTTGATCAATTTATGGGAAACAAATATTAAATGTATTAATAATTAGGTATAACTGTGATAATGAGATAATGAGAACATAACATTGTTTTCACCAATAATTTCTGCGCAATAAAAAATGTTAATATGAGGTTAACTATCAGTACAAAGGAAGTTGTGTTTAATTAAATTGCGAGCAAAACAGGAAATAAAATTATAAGAATTTGAGTCTATTTTGTTTGTTGTAAAACTTAAATAATTATTGCAAATTATGGGTCCTTCAATCACTGGCAAAACTTTTACAAGTTTTTAGTGGCGGAACCACTTTTTTATATTCTCAAACTTGAACAGCGCTTTCAAATATAATACTGTACGAGAATTTATTTGATAGAAAAGTCTTTTTTTTTTAAAATGATTAAATGAGAGGATTCGTTATGAAAATAAATTTTGACAGAATTTATTCAAAGTTCATAAAAAGATAAAACTATACAATTTATTATAATTAATTTGCATACAATTCAGCACATATTCACTGAGCTCTCAACAGATTTCTTAAGCATTTTATACTTAAATATATTAATCAGTGACTAAATTGATGAGAATTATAGTTAAAACTGAAGTTCTAGTGATTTATAAAACTAAACATGAAGTTAAAGATCAAAATTAAAAGTAAAAATAGTAGTCATGAATAGTAACGAGAAAATGAGATAATCTATTATGGTTTGTGTTTCGCATTTATAAACGAATATTTTCTCCTAAATTAATACTATTCTGCATATTATGAGAATTTGCATAAAACTGAATAATATTTTAATATAGTATTACTTGTAAAGAGTTATATAAATAA
Source organism: Nanhermannia elegantula (assembly GCA_034699485.1). Classification (NCBI taxonomy): domain Eukaryota; kingdom Metazoa; phylum Arthropoda; class Arachnida; order Sarcoptiformes; family Nanhermanniidae; genus Nanhermannia; species Nanhermannia elegantula. The sequence goes on along the minus strand of JAQGCH010001566.1, from coordinate 14,208 downwards.
CTTATTTATAATACAGTATAGAGTGAAGTATTGTATAACAAACTTAAAGATCATTCATATTGAGTCATAAACTTTTGAACTTTTAAATTATAAAATCCATTAATTATAACATTTTAATTGGTGTTAAAATTTTGAGTGCATTTAATTGTTTGAAAGCATTTTACTTTTTTTTAAAATATTATGTGAGTTAAACCCAAAGTTATTATTCTGTAAAACCTTTTAAGTTTCTCGACAATAGGTGTCGAAAACTTAAATTCTGGGAAAGAAATAAAACTAATGATTCATTTAATTGATAATCTTATGTCAAAACTAAAGACACAAAAGTAAAGCGTAAAAAAGTTTTTTCTTATTAGACTTTTTGCGTATTATTAAAAATTTACTAATATTTTTTATCGAACAAAAAACGTAATTTATGTGTAAACCCATTAATGGCCACGTTTTGTATTATTTGAGATTTTGATGATTTAGTGTTGAAATAGTAGTGAATTGAAAAATACTTAAATTTGATATAAAACAGAATTAATTGTAAAATAAAATAAAGCAAAAGAAGAGTGAAATGCCGTCCGCATCAGAAATGGAGAGCAAAGTGAAGCCTTCCTGGGCTGACCAGATGGAAGACCCAGCGGAGGAATCGTTCGACGGCAATGACAATGAATTGCCGCCCAATACAGAAGTGATTAACGGAGACACAAAAATAATGACCGAATACAAGATTAACGAAAACGGAAAGAAAGTGAAAGTCGTTCGTTATTACAAAATAGAGAAAAGACGAGTCCCTAAGAGTATAGCCGTTCGCAAGAACTGGAAGAAGTTTGGTTTGGCCTCCAAAGACCCGCCCGGACCTAATCCGGCGACGACTATCATATCGGAAGATATATTCATGCAATTCGTGGGCAATAGAGATGAAGACCCGGCGACCACTCATGAGACAGAAGACGATGCGCTTAATAAGCTTAAGAGCAGTGGGAAAGGTATGGTTCAGTGCAGACACTGTGGAATGGATCACTGGTCACTCAAGTGTCCGTATAAGGACAAGTTGGGTGAGATCAACAAAGACGCGGCCAACGCATCAAATCAGGACAACGCTAACAATCAGTCCAGAGCTCAGGTAAATATCGACTCTTTTCACCTCATTATTCATTTTTATTTTTACTTTTATTGCTTTTCATATAAACTTGTTTCACATCAATTACTGTCTTTCAATATTAAGTGAGACTTAAAAGAGTGTTAATATTGATTCAAATCACGTTCACATCAGAGTTGAGTTATTATTAGCCAATTATCGATTACAACATAACTTTATATTATACCATATTATTCGTGAGTCCAAACTCAGTCTAAGCTCTAATTTATACTTAAAAAATAATAATAACCAAACATAAAAAAAACTTATTTTGGCCTTAAATATAGGCTATTATTGATTACAAACTTAAATGGTTTTTCCTACAGACATTACTATTCTTTCTGTTACTAATAATAAATAGGAATTCAATTTTTTTGTCAAATAATTGGCTCAAATATAGTAATGTTAGCGCTTTTTAATAGCTTTCTTTCAAATATTAAGACAATAGCATTACTAATCAATTTTGAGTTTTATCTTAAAGTTCTATTTGTGTTTTCAATAGATGATAGTTTTCTAAATTTCACTAAATATCATATAATTTTAATTTATAGTCATTTCAACACATAAGACCTCCACTTATCGAAGTTTTTTTGTGGAGATATCCGTCGATTATAGTGTCAATCAATCATTTTATGATTTGATAGCAATGCTTAACATGAATTAACTTAAATATAGCGATGATTTGCACTTCAAATTCTAATAAACTATTGAATGTCTCTATCATTTGACTTCATGCCTAACCGTACTGTATATTCGATCATTTCGGACCAAATAATTATTATCATTTCACTACAAATTAATTGATTATTAATTAAGTAAACATTTTCTTATCGAATCACTTACAGTATAGTATTTAAGAGTTTATTAAAAGATAAACATTTGGGATAAAAACAGAAATTTTTTGCTATTACAAGTTTGAACTTATCCTTACAATCATTTCAATTTTGACTCGTTTTTGTTACCAATTTATAAACAAATTTTTGCTCATAATTATCATATGATTCACTTTAAATGAAGATCTTTTAAGTTTGATTTTGATAATTTAAAATATTTGCAAACATAGAGCAGATTATTGACCCGACAAACAGAAAATACGGATAATGCTAATGAAAACTTTCGCCTACAGTCAAGTTGAAGAATACTTATCTGTTTTTGATCTCTATAATGTTGAAAGTTTTAAAGAACTTTTAAGTTATTTTGTTGTCTAAAATAAGCATCAAGTTATTGAACGATTGCCTATTCAATGCACTTTCAACTGTGAATTTGACTGTTTTGCAGGTTTAGCAAATAAATTATCATATATTAGTTGAAGTTAAAATTGAGACAAATTAGAAATTGGTTCATTTCACTTGATGTGCCCAATAGTGGGCGGATTTGCTTAAATATTTTCTCAATTGAGGCGTTTTATAATTACAAATTTGTTTTATTTCAACAAATCTTTCCCTAAAAGGTTTCTCACAAATGATAACTTTTTTGAAATTCAATTTTTATGATTACTAACAGATCGACGAAAAAGGAAAACCTGCCAAATATGTGCCGCCAAACATGCGCGACGGCGGGAACAAACGCGGAGAGACAATGACCAACACTCGATCCAAAGACGAGGCCAACACTATTCGCGTCACTAATTTGCCGGAAGAAATACAAGATCAGGATTTGAAAGAGTTGTTCAGTCCGTTCGGAAGAGTGACCCGAATATTTCTGGCTAAAGACAAATACACGGGTCAGTCAAAGGGGTTCGCGTTTGTCAGTTACGAACATAAAGAAGACGCCGCAAAAGCTATTCGATCAGTTCATGGTTACGGTTACGCAAATCTTATATTAAACGTTGAATGGGCTAAACCTTCAAATAATTAAATAAATTCAGTTTTGTTTTCTTTTTAGTTCAATAAAAACTAAATTGAATTTCATTACTCTATTTGTAAATCTTTAACTTTATTTCTTTTTGCATTTGATGTAAATTTGATTTTTATTATTATTGTCAACTTTATAATAACAGTAAACATATTATACTTTTATTTTAATAGACTATATCTTGAATCCCAGTTTTCTCATACATTCTTTATGTGCTTCAATCAATTCTTTGCAATTTTCTTCTCCTTTTTCAATAATACTTGAAATTAAAAATTAAAAATTAAAAAATTATTAGGAAAATAAAAAGCTATCAATTATTTTGGATCAGAATTGTGTTATTTATTGATATTTTTTTGCTAAAATAAGATCACATCTCAAGTTAGGGTCGATTGTTCCTTAAGGCTATGATTTCGGTTGTCTTTAATAAATTGTTTATTACAATGAAGTGAAGCTCTATTTAAAAATTTACATAAAGTTCTGTCTTTTGATTAATAGCTATGATTTATAGCCAAATGAAAAAAAACTGATTTCTACTTTACTGTAAATCGAGATTAGTTTTGAAGGTTTTGAAGAGTTTTATTAATTCATTTAGTGATGCTTTACATCAAATAAAACTAATTGCTCAGCTGTTGACTCAAACGATTAATTAAATTTTTATAACTTATTAGTTTTAAAAATAAAAAGCCTGAAGAGGTTCTTAACCAACCAAATGTGATCATAGTTTCCAATAGGAAGCAAATAATTCAAGTTTAAGTTCAGTGTTTCAGACGGTTTCAGATATAAATTACATTATATTGAGTTTAATATAGGGATCACTTGCAGTATAAGTTGAAACAAAATTACAAAATTTCAAGTTTACAACTGCTTCGAGCAAAGCCTTCCTTTTAAAGGTATTTTTATTAATATTTTGTTATTATTTTGTTGGGAAGTATTTCTCTTTACTATTAATAGTATAACAAAAAAATATTACCAATAAATGAAACACGAATTTAATATTAAATTAATAGTGAGTGCAAACATACCACTGATCTCGAGGTTGTTTGGTCTCAGGACAGGCACAGCACGGCTTCAGCTTCTTCTCCTCCTGTTTTTGCTTTTCTTCAGGCATTTTATGGTCAAAGAGTCTCTATTTTTAACTCAGGGCTCAATTGCTGTCAATTTAATAATTAATCATTACATTAGATAATCATATTTAAGATTAAATTATAGATATATTTATGTATTAAAACAACAAACTTTTTATTGATTTGAAACTATTAAACACCGTTTCATCAGATCGTTTCACCGAAACTTTAGTATTGCTTTACTATTATTTGTGCTCAAAATTGCGCTCAAAAGTAATTGATCTGAAGTTAAATAGAAATTAGGCTCACTTTTTAATAATTGAATTAATAGTAAATGAATTAAACGAAAATTGAATACAATTACTGAAAATATGAATGAATTGATATAATAAACTGCGCTTACAATTGTTAGTGTGAGTGCAGTGTAAGTCATGCGCATTATATTCAAAGTTAAGCAAAACAGTGACGAAAAGCATAGCAATGATTTGTAAACAATTGCTAAGAAAATTAAATTACTTTCAAATAACAAATAATAGATTTATTTCTATTAATTATGCGCTAATTTATGAACAATTTGGTGAACCCATTAAAGTGGTGAAGAAGTCAGACATAAGTGAGACGACAGAGAAAGTACTGCAAGAAAATGAAGTATTACTCAAATACATGGCTTCACCGGTAAATCCGGCGGACATTAACACAATTCAAGGCGTTTACGCGATTAAACCTAAATTACCCGCCGTTGGAGGCAATGAAGGCGTGGCTCAAGTGATTCAAGTGGGACAACAGGTGACTAAAGTCCGTGTCGGCGATCGTGTGATACCCTCTCTGTCAGCCTCAGGCACGTGGAGGACATACGCTATCGCTAATCAAAATGATGTGCTTATCATTGATAAGAGTATTGATATCTTAAGTGCCGCTCAATTAAGTGTCAATCCCTGCACTGCGTATCGAATGCTTAAGGATTTCATTGATCTTAAAAAAGGTATTAGTTATTAAATTTATATATTTATTGATAATTAAAACTGTAATTAAAAGGCGAAACAGTTATTCAAAACGGAGCCAATAGTGCCGTCGGTCTTAATGTGATTCAATTGGCCAAACAGTGGGGGATAAACACAATAAATGTGATCCGCAATAGGCCTGATTTGGATGAACTCAAGTCAAGACTCACCTCATTGGGAGCCAATCATGTGGTCACTGAAGAAGAGCTCAGACAATCAGAAGTAATGGAAGAGATCTTTAAAAACACTCCGAAACCAAAGTTAGCGCTGAATTGCGTCGGAGGTAAAAACGCGACCGATTGTATGCGTCACTTGACTTTTCGCGGAGCTATGGTTACCTACGGAGGAATGTCTAAACAGCCCCTCACTCTCCCCACCGGTTCACTCATTTTCAGAGATCAAAGATTTTATGGCTTTTGGATGAGTCGATGGAATCAAGAGAATGCTAACACTGAAGAAAGATCTAAAATGTTGAACTTTTTATGCGATTTAATAAAAAGCGGACGATTAATAACTCCCAAAACAATTGAAGTTACTTTTGATGATTATAAGGAAGCTCTTGAAAAATGTATGCAGGGGTTCACTAATGCTAAATATGTTTTTGTTATGAAATGATTTCTTAAATCAATTGAAAAATTACTTTTTTAGTCATTAGTTCATAGAAAACGATTTATACTATTTTATTGTTATCTAAAATTTCATTTCCTTCATAATAAATATTTATTTTATAGTAGAATTAATTGCAATCCTTTTGGAGTTATTTTTCACGCAATTCAACGATTTATTGCAATACTTGTTGATTGTTCTCTATAAATGAAATTAACAATCGCTTGAATTTCAATTTTTTCAAAGTGGTAGCATTTTTGTGAAGGCACCAGACCTTAAAATAAGACTTAATTCCAGTGTAAAAGTAATCTTTAAAAGGTATAATTGAGACCTATTTAATGCTAATGTAATAAAATAAATAAAAAATTCAAGGCTTTGCTTCTTCTCAGTGAGAAATTTAATGTTTAGATGAATTAGTTATTTAAAAACGTTTTGCTAATGAAAAGCAAACACGAATCTCATTGTAATTAAGTTTTCTTGAATTAAATTGTTTTATAAGTTAGACCTGTTGTTCAATTTAGTATTTCAAATAAGAAATAAGAATCTATTACTCTTATAAGTTATGTTTAAATGATTACAAGATTAAAACTTTTGCAAATACAGTATTTAATCGATAGGTTGACATAATGATAAAAATACTCAAATTTTCTTATTATTCGATATTCTTTTTTTGTTTTGTAATTTTATACTCGGATTCAATAAACTCTTCTGAGTCTGGTATTGAGGTAAGAAAACAAGTTTACTTATTAAACATATGCATAAAAAGCTCATTTGTTTTGTAACTACTTTAAAAAACAAATATAAATCGAAAAATAAACTAAAATATTATTTACAGTTAATTAGTTACAATTTTTTTAAATTTTCAATCGAAATAAATTAATTTTATTTGCTTAAGTTATAAGCTATTAATCATATTGATAGCAAGCAATAAAATTTTAATTATTGCTCTTTTTTTTACTGAAATCAGAACAAATCCAATAACGGTGTTTGCGTATTGAGAGGAATTTGTGAAGAAACAGATTTAAGTTCGACTCAATGCTTAGAAAAGAAGCAAACAATTACTCTGAAGCAAATTCCTCAAAATATAAGATCACTCTCACTTCTTGAAGCCATTTGTCCGCATCTCTATGATAAAAACGAACCAAATATATGCTGTGATGAGTTTCAATTGGAGAGTATGTTCATTCTTGTCTATAACTTCGCACACTTAGGTTTCAATCACTGTCCCTCTTGTTTGAGAAATTTGGAAAAACTTTTCTGTGAACTGAACTGTTCCCCAAAACAGCACCAATTCGTTAAATTGAGAAAAATAAGAAAGAATGAGTCGGGACACTATTTGGCCGCAGAAATAGATTATTTCTTAAGCGAATCCTTTGCTTCAGGAATTTTTAATTCATGTAAAGATGTGTCAAATTCTAAGGGAAAAGTTTCAGAAACTATGTGTAGAGGACTCAAACCAGAAGAATGCACTGCAAAAGATTGGTTGGGTTTTATCGGACAAAGTATAGAAGAGGTCGGAATTTCTCCGTTTAAAATAAATTTTCACATAACAAACGAAACAATTGTCAAATTAGGTAATACTGCATTTCAACCGGTAGATCAAAGTTATATTAAATGCTCGGAATCCTTGAATAACGATTCAAAAGCCTGTTTATGTAGGGATTGTCCCGATTCTTGTAATAAAGACACTGAGATCTCTGAAAAACATGAATCAAATATCAATAAAATGTCTAAATTAACGAAAAATAATAAATTAATGCGTAAAAAGAGACAAACGGATAGGTGTTTGATGAGAGGGATTTGTGGTGAAAGTGCTTTCGGATCTATTCCATGCGCCGGAGAGGCCGAACCGGCGCCCATATCAGATCCCGTAGCTATAAAAGAACTGAAGAAAATGTGTCCTCATTTGACAACAGATGATAAACCCATTGTTTGCTGTACTGAAGATCAAGTAATACGACTGAATCAAACTTTTGAAATGATTTCAATGTTTTTGAAAGAATGCCCGACATGTGTGCGAAACTTTGAAAAAATTATTTGTCATTTGTCTTGCGCTACAGATCAGGAAAGCTTTATGAGAGTCACGCAAACCATTAAGAATGAAGACGGAAAAGATATGATCAAAGAAGTGGACTATTTCGTAAATGACGACTGGGCTAAAGGTGTATACGACTCTTGTAAAGGAGTTCATAGTTTAGGCTTTAGTGTTCTCGACCACTATTGCAAGCCCTATAAATCACAGGATTGTGATCACCAAAAGTTTCTTCAGTTTATTGGTAAAGATATCGAACACTTTGGTGACAGCCCTTTTCAAATGTGAGAGCAACGCATTCATTATCTTTTGAATCTTAAAATATTTTTTGTAATAAATTTGTATTTACTTAAAGTAATTTCATTTTCACAAATGAAGAATCCGTTGATTCAAATGGAGTTCAATATAAACCAGTGAAACAAAGTTTTTATAAATGTTCGGAAAACCCACACACAGGTGAAGGTTCGTGTCCTTGTGTGCATTGCGATGAATCGTGCGCTTCCGGAGAGGTCAAGAATATAGTGAAACAACTGCCAAAATTGAAGCATAAAACTAAAAAAGTAATAGAAACTGACGGAACCTCTGATAGTATAGAATTCTTAGAAAGGGAGTTAGATGTTGAAGGACAACAATCTCCACAAATTAAATCTAATCCACAAGAAGAATACTGTATTTTTGATGGCATTTGCAGGTAATGCACTGTATATAGAAATCTAAAACAACTTTAAATGATTAAAATAATAAATATATGTTTAATAAATTGTTGTCTGACTCTACAATAGTCATGAGTCAAGTAATGGCAAAATTCCGTGTCTCAAAATTAGACCACCAAAAGCCATATCGGACATGAAAACCGTAGAAACTCTGAAACACATATGTCCTCAACTTGTGACTAATGACAATCCAATGACTTGTTGTGAAGCCTCGCAAATCATTCACTTGGACGCGGCGTTTAAATTGCCTGCAAAACTAGGACTCGCCACTTGTCCGAGTTGTTTACATAACTTCAGACAAATTCTATGTCAATTCGCTTGTTCTCCGCGACAAAACCAATTTATAAGAATTGTAAATACAACAAAAATAGACGAAAGCAATACTTTTATAGATGAAGTGGAATACTATGTAAACTCAAATTTTGCTCAAGTTTTATTCGATTCGTGCAAATCTATTCATAATGGAAATGTCTTGAATATGATGTGTGGAAAGTGGGGCCGAAAGAAACAATGCACTCCTCAGAAATGGCTGGACTTCATGGGTCTCTCAGCTAAAAATGGTGGATATTCTCCTTTTCAAATGGATGTAAAACTAACCAAAGAAAGTAGTCTTACAGTTAATGGACAAACATTTTATCCCATGAATGAGAAAGCTTTTTCATGCAGTGAATCGCCTACACCTGGAAGTCATTCTTGTGGATGTGCTAATTGTGAAGAAGCCTGTATCTAATGCTTCAACAATTGCTATAGTTGCCATAAAATAATCGGTGCTTTGTTTTAATGATGTAATCTTTTAACAAATCTATTAAATACACTTAAAATTTGAAACTATGAATGAGTTTGGCGATAGAGTTATTTTATTTGGATTGCATAAAAAGTCAAAAAAAAGCTAAATTAAAAATATTTGGCTTTAAATTAAGTTTAAGTGTACGCACTTATTGCTGATGAGCAGGTTCGCCAAGGCGGGAGTGTTGGTGATTTTACACCCCCTGGAAAGTTGGACACTCGACCACCCCCAAGATTTTTCCTAAATCCTAAAAAACTATCTATCAAATCCGATGAGTTTAACACAACCCCTAGAATTTTAACAAAATTTTAGGCTTACACCCCCCCCCCCCTGACGCGAAGAGGCTTGGCGAACCCTGCTGATAAGGTTATTCATATAAATTATAGCCATTATAGCCTACAACTATTAAAAAAACTAGAGTAACTGTAGGTGCGGTAACACTTCATTAAAGTCTGTAAATTATCCATTTTCTGATACGACATAACTGTAAGTTCCTTTTTGGGACACATTTGAAATACCGGTAATTACTAATTGATAGCATTGCCAACCGTACCGGAATGACCGATACAGTGACAGAATCAATCTCTGTGTACCGGCCGAAGGAATGGGACTTTCCACGTATGTCTCGGAATAGAATATATGAAATTTTTAGAGAATTGATTATAAATTACATTAAATTTGATTAGAAGACATGAAAAATATGATTAACTACTATACAATAAGGATTTACTTTATAATTATAAACTATATTCTTGTCAGGTACTTTTTAAAATATTATTTCACAATAAGATACTTCTAAAAAAATTTTCAAATTAATATTAAACCCTAGAAAATTAGAATCAGTAATAAAACCCAACAATAATTAAATAAATAATGCATACGGCAGATGAAGGACCTTCATTATACTGTATGCTTTGCTAAAAGTTAAGTAATATTTGTGCCCAGGAATGTCCCGCAAAAAATTATAAATATGCTGAAAGTGAAGGAATCAAACACAGAAGAGTTGGCAATTGAGCACAACTTATACAGAATAATGTTATGAATCTTTTCATAAATTGATAAACTTTTTTTTATTTCAATTGAATTAAATTAAATTTCAATCATTTAGATGTTTTAGTTGAATAAATGATGGAATGTTAAGATTTAATATCATTAAAATAAATGTAAAACAATCAATAACTTAACAACAATTAAATTTAATCAACAAATAATATATTCTTAAACTGTTTGCAAGTTAGAGCGTTAACTGTTTCCGATGCTTCGATCAAATTAGCGTTTTTGTGGTTTAACATAGAAAACAGTGTTCTAGAGTCGGAATGATGTACGACAAGCCACGAGTCGTTTGTCGTTTTACTAATTATTTCGCAAACATTATTACTCTTAATGAAAGTCTTCAAATCTGATTCAATATCAATGACTAACTTAACGAATTCTGAGTCATTCATCTTTCTTTGGTCGAAAAGCGCCGATATATTGGACTTAAACGCAGAATTACTTGAATTAAAGTAAACAAATTTAAACGACTCCTTTGGCACAGAATCTAAACTTGAATTATTGCTTCCGTTTATTTTGATAGCAATTTCTGCTAATTTAGTGGTCAGACTAATAATTCGCGTACACATAAGTGCATCACATTTTGCTAATACTTCTTCATTCGGGTGCAACAGAAACAAGACAACAGTCGCACCATTTATAGAGCGATATAAATTCATTTCATAGAACTGATGTTCGCTTTCATGCAAATAGACTTTAATCCCTTTCTTAATCCAACGCGTTTTCACTGATTGCTGACCACTTATCTCTTCACAGACGGCGTCAGGAATTATAACATTAATTAAATAATTGTAAACAGTTTTAGTGTCGTTGAGTCGTAAAGAACTGCAAACCAACTGATCGTTATATAAAAACATTGTGTACCGAATGGTTTTGCAGTCAACACATGTCACGTGATTTACGAAACTTTGTGTCGACATAAAAGTGATGTTATCTAATGGTAAGTATTGTATCGCAGAATAGATTTCAATCAAATTAATAGGCGATAACTTCATGTGCGGTACTATTGTATCAAAAAATCGATTACAAATACCAATAAATTGTTCCCGATTTTGGCCAACACTTAGCCATAACTTATCGATCGGTCCATTAATTAGTCTGAAGTGTTGATAAATATTATTTAACATTAATTTAATGAAAGTGTCGTTAATCTCTTCGTTATGGTATTCAATGATTTGATTGGAGTCTTCATTTGTTTTTAGTACAGAATAAGGAACTGATAGAGAAATGACTGACCAGTAATTGGTTTCCAATTCATAGAAAATAAGTCTGGTTTTGAGGCCATGAACTGCTTCACAGACATCATTACCATCTGTTCTGAAATTGTTTACAAAACTGATGATTCCCTCTGCGAGTCCACAGTCACTCACTTTCTCTTCTGATGTGATTTCACTCTCTTTTAAATCTTTTGAATATTTGTAATAATATATAACTTTCAACTCTTCTGAGCCCTCTTTTTCACCCCAATCGCTGTTAAATATGAAATATTTTTGTATATTTGACGCGTATTTTATTTTTGTTTGAGACATATCTCTAATTATATTACTGTTTTATATTATAATTAATATTTCATTTAATCATTTATTTATTTAATACTAGAATTGCATTGCATTAGACATTACGTGAGAATTCATTTCAATCAGATTTCAATCACTAACTCTTCAATCCCTTTAAAAAACAGCTGATTTTCAATTATACATCAGTTTTAGTGTTTGAAAAGGCATTGCTTTCAAAGTTAATAATTAATTAATTAAAACAACGTTTAAATGTTTCAATACTTTAAATACTTATTTCATTTAATATTAAAATAACTCATATTTAAAATTATTTTTCAAAATTTATTTGTTTTTCAAAAAATAAATCAAAAATAATATAATTTTGAAAACACTATATTTTATTGAACACGTGTTTACTGAACACTGAATTTGATTGAAAACAAAAATACAATAATAGTGTTAATGAAAAAGTGTTAACAAAATGAGTGAATCTTTTGGTTCATTAGGATTAAGCCAATGGTTGGTTTCGGCCCTAAACAAGTTAGGAATACGTAATCCGTCTTCAATACAAAAGGAATCAATTCCATTGATATTAAGTGCAAAACGTAATGATGTGTTCGGATGCAGTCGTACCGGAAGTGGCAAAACATTAGCCTTTTTGTTGCCTATCATTGAGGTCTTGGTTCGTGACCCGAGACCTTACTTCGCACTCATTCTGTCGCCGACTCGAGAGTTAGCGAATCAAATAAATGAAATGATAATCGCATTAACGGTCAACACATATGCCGTCAAAAGTCTGCTAATAATCGGTGGTCAAGACCGCGAAGAGGCGCAGGGCTTGTGGTTCGGGAAACCGAACATAATAGTGGCCACACCCGGACGTCTTCTCGACCACTTCACGAACAGAAACTATTTGGATGTTTGCGGACAGAAAACAGACATGAAGTTTGATCTCCTGGTTCTGGACGAAGCGGATCAACTCATCAGTTCCGGATTCTGTCAACAAATGAAAGATATTCTTTCGTTTCTCGACGGCATCACAGCTCATACTAATCATAGACGACAGACATTGTTATTCAGCGCAACCCTAACCACAGCTTTGGAACAATTACAGCAATTAATAGCACAGAAATCGTCGACTGAAAAGCCGGTCGTTATTAATCTGTTGCCCACTATTGATGAGGTGAAGACAGAACTGGCAACTAATCCAGACCTCGACCAGAGATATATTCTTTGCCCCGAATCTGTTAAAGTTGTTTATCTCGTGGAATGCATTCTTGATCTTTCATTCAGACAAATGATTATATTCTGCGCCACAAAAAAAGGGGCGAAACTCATACATAAAGTGCTGTTGTCGTTGGGCTTCGACGGACCAGATTTTAATCTGAATCCTGTTATTCTAAACGCAGATATGAAACAAAACCTACGATTTGCTGCACTCGAAAAGTTTCGATCACTTAAATCAAAAATATTGGTGACAACAGATTTGGCGAATCGTGGCCTCGATTTACCTCAAGTGGATCTCATAATTAACTATAATTGTCCCAAATCTGCTATTGTTTATGTTCATAGAGTTGGCAGAACGTGTAGAAAACCTGACTTTAAATATGATGACAAACATATACCACACCAACAAAATGAATTGTCTGATGAAGAGTTTGGTGAAAGTAGTGTTCGAAAGAATCCTAAAAAGTTGAAAAAAGATACGACCAATCAATTGAAGCCAAAGAAAACGCAAACTTTGTTATCAGTGAAGTATTTGGGAAAATCTATAACATTAATAACACAATATGATATCGATTTATTTAAAAGCATTGAAAATTTTATTGGAATCAAAATGGATAAAGAGGTGATCGACGAGAAAAGTGTTATAACAATCATGAAACAGGTGTCGGTCGCTATTAAGGACGCGGAAATTCGAATTGAACACGAAGACCAAGAATCAAAACATATTGAAAATAAGAATAGGGACAAAAGTAAAGTAAATCAAAAATTTAAAAGAAAGTGAAATCTTTTATTTGTATCAATTATTCATTTTTGTTCAATAAAAGTGATTGATTCAAGTTTTACATTAACTTCAAATCTAGTTTTTATTAAAGAAAATGAAGATTTGGTTTTATTCTTAAGACTTAACATAAACTTGTGTTTTATGATTTGTTTGAAACAATAACTGCATTCATTATTTTGGACCTCATTTTCTTTATTGCTTTTTATGATAATTTTAATGGTTTATAAGATAAATAAATATCAGAATTTATTACAATATAAGTTTTTGCACAATAAATACATTGAACACCTGCATTGCATTCTCTTTATAAAGCACCGAATAGTTTCTTTTAAAGCTTATTTATTAATGTCGAAAATATTGTAATTTTTATTATTTTTTATTATTCAATTCTGTTTCAAATATGATAAAAAGCAATAAAAATTGAGGGCCAGAATAGCATTGTCCACAATAAACAATTCAAATTTAGATAAG
>JAQGCH010001565.1:0-15229 GCA_034699485.1 Nanhermannia elegantula | reverse complement strand
GTTGTTATAGTCAGTCAACTAAAGAGAGCCTGAAATACAACGCAATAATAGAAAGCAAAGCAAAGCTCTATCATTGAGAGCTCTATTAATACGTATTCTATTCGTTCGCCATATTTGAGGATTTGCTGCCTTTGGAAGCATTTCTCTTTTCATTTCTATTAAATTAATAATTCCTTCATTAATTTGAGGCATAATTAATACAAATAACACATAAAACAGATTATCATTTAATATAAAATACAATTAATGACAATAATTACTGAAAGAAATAGAAATAAAATAGAAAATAAACACAATTTTTAAGAACAAGAAAATCGATATAAAAATAGCGAACAATTGCTGTGTTTTCTCAATCATATGGATCTTTGGGTTCTTTTAATGTAATGGTAAGTCATTTAAGATAATCATTTATATTAATATTCATTTATTTTAATTTTATTTATGTTTTTCTTAATTAATATCTATTTTTTAATTATTTGTTTGTTTAGTAATAGTATTGAATTACAGTCAAAACAGTTTCTTTTCAGTTAACATTTGGTTCACTTATTGATCAAATGATTGCGTAATTGTTTATCAAAATAGAGGCAAAAGTCAAATAATAGTTGTTTTTATTCTTTTTATCTTTAATTTTATATTATTTTTGTTTTGTTCATAAAATAATTCATTTTTTTGAATTAAAAACTTTGAAAATGAGACTCGAATTTCGTTTTAAAGTAAAAAAAATGTATGCTATAAATGGTTTTGACTGTAACTCAATGTAAAAACTTTAGCATTTAGTTTATAAGTAGAGAAATGGCATTTCGTTTATTGTAATATTTATTATAATTATTATACAACTAATTGTTTATATTTTTATCATTTAATTATAGGCACCGATAGATCCCAAGCAATTATTAGCGGCTTTTTCACCGCTTTTGACTCCGAACGGAGGCATTAAAAACGCTGCAGAAGTGCAACGACTTTCGAGGTATCGGTCGATCGGATGGAAAAATAGCGATATTTGAGAAAAATAACAAAACAAAAAATAATACTAATAAGAGTTCATAAAACTTGAAATTACATTATTTTAAATACAATTAGTTTAATGTTTTAGTGGTTTTTGGCTCTCCTCTAATCGATTGCTTTTATTTCAGAGGATCTCATGATTTGAATGAAGTTTTGTTTAGTGTGTGAAAGATTTTATATGCTTTGAATCCAATGCTTCATTGGTTATCACTCTTAGGGGTCAATAAAGAAAGATATTTAGTATTAGTTTATATAATATTAGGAAAATATTGAGATAATTAAGTTATCATATAATATAAGTGTATAAAAAACAAATTGCTTTTGGTTTCAATACATTGAGGAAACGTTTGAATTGAAAGTGAAAGAGTGTTAAGACTTATATTAAAGCATTAGCTTTTATGCCTTTTATGAACTATGGCTTCGAGTCTATGATAATAATAATCGCAAATCGTTGGCAACTATCAGAATATACAATAATTCTGTTTAATTTCATATTCTGGTCAACACTATCGCTTTCATGGATCTGTGTTTGGACTTTATATTCAATAAATTTATTGCTTATAAAACTTAATTTACATATAAAGTGATATATTTATTAAAAATCTATTTCATTAGTATAAAGCATTATATGAGTAGTTGAACAGATCATTCATATGTATTAATTAAGTTCAACAATAAAGTCTATCCAATAAACCCTATTATCCCTAATACCACACAATAGTATATGAGATAATGAGAGCATAATTTGCTTAAGTGTTAGCTTAGCTTTAAATACAGTTTATAGTGAATTATAAGATGAATTAACTGAACAACGTTTTGAAGTAATTGCCAAAAGTTGTTTTGCATATAAATAACACAAAACTTTGAAACAATTAGTAATATATACTGAGAATAAAAGTTTTCAAACTCAGGCAAATATATCAAAGAATAGTTCAATTTATTTATAAATATTTATGTTTCATATATAAAAGTTTGAATTCTATGAACTCCAGTTAGTCATTAGTTTTTGTGTTAAAAGTTTTCATTATATTATAATTAATTGAATATTATTTTCATATTTTCTCAAACAGTTTAATGAAGAAGTTCTCTCGAAAGTTAGTCAGTAGATGTGTGTATTGCAACGTATTATTGTCCACAAGTCCTGATGTGCTCGAAGAGTAAATACTTTTAATTTTGATTTTCTCTCTAAAGAATATTTACTTAAACTTACAGAAACTTTTCCTTTGAATGATTTATCCGAATGTTAATTACCTCTATTTGTAATTTATTAACAGATTTCTTCGAAAGGACGGGTGGGAAACAATACACCTCTGGATTAAATCAGCGAAAGAAATAGGAAATAAGCCATTCTTAGAGGAATTGCTCAAACTTTTACTAATTCTTCCAATGAATGTCGAGAGACTTAAAGAGAACGATTCGCCAAAAATTATCAATAAGTTGTCGAAAAGTAATGATCCGGTATTAGCAGAAAAGGCAAAACTAATTGTCAATAAGTGGACAAAAATGATTACCGGTGTCGATAAGGATGAGATCAAAGAACACAATCATAAGGACCACAAAAAGAAAAGGAAAAAGGATAGCAATGACTCATCTAATAGTGATTCTAAAGAATCGCTCGATTCTAAAAAAGTTAAACTCAATGTCAAAAATGAGACCAATTCAATGGATAGCTATGACAGCAATGTATCGTTTGATTCAGTGATGAAAGAGGAGAATACGTTGGCAATCACAAGGACTCCAAGACCTTCCACTGCAAAAGTAAAACCGGGAAAGTCAAGACTCGACGGTTTGGTGAGTTCGACACTAAAGCCAACTAAAAGTCGCAAAGAGTCTAAAGAGTCTCTCAATCAAAGTATTAATAATAAGAAAGTTTCAAACAATGCAAAGTCTGCTACGATTGCCAGTAATAAGCCATTGAATACCAGTCACAGCGAATTACAAATCAGTAACTCATTAGTCACTAGTTCTTCATCGCTCTCATCAATAGCTAAGACTAAATCTCCAGTTGATGTAAAGCCAAGTTTAACACAATCCACAACTGTTAATACAACTCCAACTCAGCCTTCTGTTAAGCATGTCTTACAGGTTCGAACATTTCTTAATTATCTTTTGTTTTATTAATTCCATTCATTTCTAATCTTTTATTTCTCTTCAAATACAGGATTCCACGAGTTTTATGGACGCATTGACAGCACCGCCTACTCTCGCAAAAAAGAAGAGACGAAGTAGTGGTGCATCACTTGTAAAGGAGAATAACAATGAGACCATTTCTAGTCCAAGTCCTAAAGCTTCTGCTTCTCCACCAAAAACATTCTCATTCTATAAAGACATGATCGACGAGAAGGTTGACCAACAAGTGATTGACTCAGAAGATAATAATTCTAATGAAGATAATAGTGATGACAATGCTATCACTGTCGATAGCAATACGACTGAAAACGATGAACTTAATGAAGAATCCATTCAATCAGAACTTGATGAAGAATTAAATCACATGAATGTCGACCTAACAGTTCCTGATATTAAAGATAACTCTAATTCAGCCAAACTTTCTTTTAGCAGTTCTTTCATATCACAAGACAAGAGCCCTTCTAATAAAGTTAAGCCGATTTTAACATATGTTAAGAAAGGAGTCAAGAAGTCTGTCAGGTTTGTAATTATTTGTTAATTAATTTTGATAAAGTTTATTGACATAATTGAAATGAATAAATATGTAATTAAAAACTTAATTGAAATGAACAGATGGGTAGAAGACTCTAAACTAAAACACATCAAGTATTTTGAATTGGATGAGACGGAGAGAGTGAATGTGACGCGACCGGCAGGAAGTGGTGGTAGTTTCAGTGATCTTCAAAGGTGTGATATGAAACATGAGGCGGAGTTCATGTTAATGGCCAGAAGATGCGCCAATAATTTTGATGTCGCCGATGATTATCAGTCAAGAGCTCAGACATTCAGTTTATGGAAACTAATTCCATGTGATAGCGATTCAAATATGGCGAACGGCGCCGAATCCAAAGAGAGGCTCATTCAAGCGGAACGAATGAAAACAACGTTAGAATCGTTTTACACTCGCAGTCAAATACCTGATTCTCCACAAGAACCAGAGCTTGAATTGAATATCGATAGCACTGAACTAAAAACAATCCCATTAGAGGACGACAACAATCCTAATAATGTTCACGACTTTTCTAACATAGATTTACCGCAACCGAAGACTGGAGAACATCTGCCATCACGTATACCAGACTTTAAGTCTTCATCTGCTTCTGTCAATAATTTTAATCGAATTCCAGGCAATATTCCTCCATATCCTCCATCAGGTGGTCAGTCATTACTTCCAAGCGGTTCAATGATGGCTCCATTCGGAGGCCAAATAATACCTCCGCCCGACCCGTATTCAGTCCGACCACCACTTGTCCCGCAATACTATCCTCCAAATGGTGGTCCACATATGCAACAGTGGTCAGAGCCCGGTCCGCCACCACACCCACCCCCGCATTTTGTACCTCCGTTTCCAAATCAGATACCACAGGGTCGGGGCGCAGGTCCGATGGGTGGTCGACCTCCACGATTGCCTCGTAATGCACAGAACACTGTTTGTCGACATTTCGCGAGAACCGGCAAATGCAGATTTCAGCCCAGATGTAATTTCTTGCACTCCAACGACAAACTCTAGTTCACAATCACTATCTTTAATATCGATCGCAACATAAGTGCATATATGCGAACACATTTTTCTTGTTTTTATTCATTTAACATGAGATATACAGTAATACCTATTTTCGTCTTCTATTATATATACAGTATATATATTTTTTTCTTTCTCTATTCTCATTAAAGCTTTTATTAAAATTAATTAAAAGATCATTTTATGGCACAATTTAAGTGATATTTGAAAGGTTTATATAAGAAATTAATTAGAAAGTTGTTGTTTTTTTAATTTACATTAACTGTATCTGAATTTTGAATGAATTAGATTCAGAATATAATTATTGACTTAAATCCTAATCTAAATGAGGAACTGATGACAAAATAATTTAAAGTTAAAAGAATAAAATTGAATGTGCCTTTCATTCATCTATTCATTATGTTCATTATAATTGATTGCATGCTATTTGTAAAGTAAATCAGAAGTAAATTACTGTTTCATTAAATGCATTGTTATTATATTTATCTGACTTATAGTTTTCTTTTTGTAATTAACGACATTTATTTATAAATTTATTTTATTAATTCGTTTAAAAACTTAGTTTCAAATTACAATTTGATGGGAAAACAGATGTTTAATTGATTTATGTACTGATAATTAAAATAATGCTTCAATTGAGTTAAAAGAAATTAAATACAACTTTTCAATAATTTATAGTCTGAATAAAATTTTATAAGACGTAACAAAATTTAACATAAAATTAATTTTATAGAAAGCCGAACACAAAGCACCTTAAAATAATATTATTACATAACAATTGGTTTAGTTTTTATATACAATTTATTAAACGATAAAAAGTTATTGACTGGAAGGATAAGTGATTTTTTCCATAATATTGTTATATAACCTAAAAAGGTATGACAATGATTGTGATAATCACTTAATTTATAATTATTACCAAAGTCTTGGATGCGAAGATGGACTCATTCTCAGCTGATTTATTTGTTTATGCGGTTGTTGTGTCATTGGATAGAGCGGTAAATAATAATGCATTGGTAAAGATGGTTGTGCCTGAAGATTATGATGGAATGGCAACTGTTGTGGTAAAAGCATTGATGGCTGTGGTTGCGGCTGATATGGGAAACGAATGGGCTGCAGATTGTTCTGAAAATGCGTTATCATAGGCGTCGAAAAATGTCTTTTTGGTATTTTTGGTCTCGATGTTAATGGCATTACTGGATAATTGTTAGAAAAGGCGGCCTCTAATCCCGCTGTTTGCAACTGTTTAAGAGTCCATCCATTTTCTCCAGACAGCAGTTCGTCGACAAAGTTTGCTGTATTAACGAACTGTTGTTTCTTTGGTTTGTAAGGCTTTAAATTACTTTTAACCTTATTTTGCGCAAACGGTTTGTGTAATTTTGTAATCATTGATATCTCAGAATTGCCCAATGGTTCCGTTGGGGGTAATATCTCCGGTACATAACCGGGCATTTTCTTGATTGACATTTGATTAAAAGGCTTATCAAATGACATGAACTTTAAGTCATCCATTCCTGGCTTTAGAGATAATTGTTGTTGATATTGGTTTTCATTATTATTATCATTGTTAGCATTTTCTTCTATATATATTTGTTTATTAGGCTTATCTTGAGTTGGCTTTCGTTTATTGTCAGTCGACGCATACGGTCTAAACTGTTCGTAGAAAAAGGTTGCGACAGGATTTACAGGTCTTGACTCTTTAGTGTCAGTGTTAAATTTGGTGTCAAATCCATTGTTAGATAATTGTCCGGCGAAGGCCTGCTTTTGTTGATTTTTATTGTTATAATATAAAGTTGAGTCCAAGTTATAATTTGGTGAAATATCGTGTGAAATCTTATGCCTTTGAGATGAGAGTTGAATTGGTTGTTGTGATTGATATTGTGGTATTTCGATCACTTCTATCATGTCTTGAGCCCATTTCGGCTTTGGAGGCGATGTGGGTGGTGTATAATCAGATGGAGGTTCTCTAATCCGATAATTTTGTTCATCTTTTATCTCTGAATTCCATGAGTTGTGATTCGGTTGTGCATTGTTTTGATAAACAGGTTCTCTATTTTTGTTAAATAAAAAGTTGTCTCTTTCGGAATTATACTGAAATTTTCCTATACTATTATATGTATTAATAATAGGAGTTTTTGTCGGTTCCTCTTGTAAATGAACTGATGTTGAATCAGTATTCTGTTGATTAGCTGAGGCCCACTTTGGTATCTCTTCGACATGACTTTGTTGTGAATGTGGTCTCTGTTTCTTAAACTTTGAGCGGTCGTGTTGTGGTGGTTGTGGTGATGAAATTTCTTGTATAAGCACTGGTTGGTAACTATCCTTAATATTTGTTTGTGGCCACAGATCTAGAGGTAATTCATAGACTTTTGGCGAATCGTTTTGATTATTTTGTTGTATTTGTTGATTATATTTCTTCATCTGATTGTTTGATGGCGTTATTGGTTGAGGTATTGGGTGTCTTATAATTTGTGGCGGAGGAGGTGGTGGAGGAGGCGGTGGTGGTGGCGATGCCGCAGATTCAGTTTTGATGGGTTGGGTTAAATACGTTTCTAAAATGACTTGTTTCATGTTCGGCCACTTTATGGCCGGTCTCGAGGGTAAGTTTGACGCCAACTGACGAACAGGTGACTCAATTACTTTCTGCCTTTGAAAGTGAGAGACTATTCCCTGTGGTGCTGCTGGTGAGGGCTTTTCTGTTGGCATCGGTGGTGATAGAAATGATGTTTCAGGTGGAGAAGACGGTATGTAATGTTCCGATTGAACGATTTCATAGTTTTTGTTATGAATTGGATTCATGTCTATCAGTTTATTATGCACTCTATTCGATACAGATTTCTGATAGTTTGTTGGCGTAAATGATTGCTTCTTATGATTTGAATCAGTGGTGTGGCTCACAACTGGTGTGTTCTCTTTTGCTTCTTTATAGCCTTTTTTATTCGCCTCAGTAACTGTTTCAAAATCACTATAGTTTTCATGCTTACCATTATTTTTATTATTATAATTATTCTTTCGATTATTATTATTAGTATTCAATGTGTTTCGTTGACGTTCACCAAAATTTCCGCCAAAATAATTAAATTTAATTTCTTTATTGTTGTCTTCATTATTATCTTTATTGAGTTTATTGCTATCATTTGTATTTAATTTTTCTATAAAAATGTTAAGAAAATAATATTTAGATTTACTAAACAATTAACTGCTATTATAAAGATATTTTATCAACTAATTAATTGTTCAGTAATTGAAGTTTTAAACATTGTTAAAAGTTAATTCCTGATTCATGTTTAAGTAATGCTAAAGTTTAGCTTTTAAGTTACGAATTATTTAAATTAATTAATATTTGAATTGTCTTCCGCAGTCTTGTAACCCATCTTAGCCTTAAAAGCATTCTAAAATCGAAAACTGTATTAAATTAGAAGCAAAATTAAATAATTGAACAGAACTACACTTAAAGACTCAAAAAAGAGTGATGATGCTACAACCCCTTTAGCCCAACCTCTTGCTACAGTCCTGATCTTCCTTATAAACTCTTTGAGTTGAGAAGTATAGGTATTTTTGTAGGTTTTAGTTTGAAAGAACAGCTATTTATAAAAATTGTTGGTCTCGTTACTAAATTAGCGCCATTCAAAAAATAAGGTTATATTATAATAGACAATAATAGAAGGCATTATTATTTCTATTTTGAAGCAGAGATTGTTATCTATATATATAGTTATTTCTCAATTTCTAACGCGAGAGAAACTCAATTTTTATCATATATTCACATCTTTAACGTGAATAAAACTAATTTATTTAAATTTTGTTAAGAATGCGATAGTAATTGATAGCGATCTCTCGGTATAAAAGAACTGTCGATTTGAATATATTTTTGTAATTTTAACGCTTCATCCGATAGAGATATTAGTTTATCAGTCAAATCATATTAACATCAAAATACAGTTGTCTGTCTAGTAGTTCTCTTTTCTATAGCTGTCAAAATTCCTTGTCTTGATTTTCAAGATTTTAAGTTCATTGTCAAGGATTCCGGTACTAGTCTTAGGCTTTTTAGAAAAAACTAACTATTTATGCTAAACTCAAGATCAAGATTCAAATAAAAATCTTTAAAGAGCAGCGAATTCATCGCCAGATCAGTCATATCTTGATAACAAGTAATAAAACTTATTAATGATGTTTTTGATTCAATCACTTCCTATAGAATAAGTAATTTATTACACTTTTAGAGATTTTTTTTTGATTATTTAGATTCCTTTGATTTTAGAGATCTGTTAAACTTTAAACATATTTATTCTTTTGATAATATTTGTTGAAAATTTTGTTTGTTTTGTAATCAAATTAAAATAAAAAGAATAGAGCAATACCTTCATCATTATTATTGTTTTTAGTATCACTTTTCTGATTGTTTTTTCTCTGTGTATCATAACTTTTGATCTCATAAATCGGTTCTCTAAACCCGTTATCTTTAGTTTCATATTTGGGTGCAATGACTTCAATCTGATTCTTCTCTCTTGTATTACTGGCAGCTGGTGATGACTGTTGTTGTGTTGAAGACGGATAGAGATGATTGTGACCCCAAACAGGCTCCGATTGACACAAATCATCTCCACTATCAGTATCACAAGTCATGTCTTTCTGATTAAATTTTGAATTTGATGGACAGAGAAATGTGTCTCTCTTTCCTTCACTATTACAATAGTGGAATACTTCGCACCTATAATCCGGATCTCCATAATAGCCTTCTTGACGTCCACTACAATCAAATTTGACATTAGGTAATGAAACCTGTAATTGGCTTAAATCGACGTCAACTTCTTGTTCTGGATCCGCTTCTTCTGCGGCACTCACTTCAGGATTGTTCTGGTTATCGATAACTTTTGGTGTTGACTCTGTAGTCGACTCCAATTTAGTGTATGAGTTATGGCGAGTGAATGTTTCGGTTGGCTCTAATTTGACACTCTCTGGTGCTTTTGTTGGCTCTGATAATAGAGTTTCGGTTTTGGTTATACTTTTATCGATTTCCTGAATAAATAAAATTAAATGAATTATAAATTTGAAATTACATAACAATTAAATTACATAAAAACAGATTGCATTAGAATCTCTAGTCATGCAACACATATTCTTGAATAATTGAATTGAAGAACAGGCCAGAAGAGAATTTTCTAAATCTATTCATTTCTATAGGGCTCAAAAAACGTATTGATAAAAGATCGAATTTGAATCAAATAGAGCTCAAAATTCTCAAAATATCAAACAATCTAAAAGTTTAGCTCTCATAATAATAATTTTAAATGAATATAAACTTATATTTCGTTCAATAGTTTCACGAAGAGTGCAAAAATGTTCACATTATGTGAACCCATGTGAACAATCGTAAAAATAATTAAAAAAATTTAACATTTAGAAAATTTGAAGGATATGCTACTTTGTTGTAATCTTATAATACAGTACAGTCAATATTCTTTATATTTTCGTATATTTATACATTTTTGAGCCCTTAAACACACTGACATTCTCTGTTTCATTTTGTATTTAGATTTTATTAAAATCAATTTAAAGCTTTCAAACTCAGAATCTAAAGTTCATTACATGAAAAAACACAAAACCGCTTAAATATAAAAAATTTTTGCTTTTATTATATGTATTTATAGTATTGAATCTTTAGATATAGTTTTTTGCCTTTTGCTATACTTAGAAAAGATTATTTATGCGTTTCCTGCTTTGCATAAATATGCTCTGAATATTTCCTGTTTGATTTCCCCGATGTCTAAGCTTTAGTACAATGAAGAAAAAAAATATTCATTTATATTAAATTAGTTACTAATCTTGTGACATAATTAATTTGAGAGCTATTATTCATTTCTAGTCATCTCAACTGATATCAAATGTTAGCTGTCATTTACGATTACTTTCAAGCACTATTTGGCTTTACCTGTAAGTTAAACACTAAGCTACAGTATATTACTATCTAAACCCTAAAGTGTAGTTTTTGAATGAATAAAAGATTTTTAAATTAATACTTTCAAAGAATGCTTTTATAACTCTAAAAGGTATGTATTTCTAAATAATTGCATTAAAAATAAGCTAAAATAGTGTCGAACACAATATTTAAACATATATAAAATGAGAAAACGAAAAAAT
Source organism: Nanhermannia elegantula (assembly GCA_034699485.1). Taxonomy (NCBI): domain Eukaryota; kingdom Metazoa; phylum Arthropoda; class Arachnida; order Sarcoptiformes; family Nanhermanniidae; genus Nanhermannia; species Nanhermannia elegantula. Next base: position 4,392 of record JAQGCH010001565.1, on the reverse strand, counting down.
GTGTATTTGCTTTATCAATAACGAGAGTAATTTTTACGCTCATTAAAAAAATATATATTCTTTATGACAATGAGATCAGATCAGATACTACTATGAAAGTCAGAAATTGCCACTTATGTTAAAATTTTGGTCACGATTGTAAGCGTATGAAAGAGCCATTAGTAACAGTCCACTTGCTTTCCAGTATTACCAATGGATGTGACCGCAGGTAAGAAAGACAGGAGATTGTTAAATAAGAGAAAATAAGAATCATTTTCGGTAACAAAAGTCATTGATGTGAAGATTATAACAGAAGTTCTTCAATTATTTAAACATGTAATGGTTTTGTTATGTGTAAGAGTTTTTTTCAGAAGTTGTTATTAAGGGTAGTATTGCGGGTCAATTGATGACCGCTTCAATGACGACAGGACAGGATTTCTATACCAAATAACAATGGAGATAATCATTAGACTTTCAATAGTGCCAAACAATTTGGCAAATGCTATGACTCAAAGCACTAATTTCCTACTTTTTAAAATGATTTATTGTTTTTTCTTAATTCATTTCAAACAACTATTCTTTCGTTTTATAAAATTGAGGAAAAAAGTTAATTACCAATTAGTTTATTAATAGTTAACACATCATTAATGTAATCTAACTTTTAATATAAATAAACTGTCAAATAATTCATTTTTTCTATTATTTAATTTAATTTTTCTTTAAAACTAATTAATTTATGTATACAAAAGGTCACTCGAGACACGGCGTATTGGGTGTATCAAAAGTTTACACACATTTTTGACACACGATCTCATACTGTATAACAAAAGTTAGAGATAAGTCTTTTTGGTTTTTGTTGGTTTTGTTTCATACGATACGATATAAATATTATTAATGAAATATTGATTGAAATATTTATAAAGTGTGTAACCCAACCAGCCAAATCAAGTGTAGCTTTATGAACTTAATCTATTAGTTTTGACTAATTTTGTTAATTTAATAAAACTTCGAAAAGTAACGCAAAATTCGTTGACTTCTTATGTTAAAGTTAAAAAATACCTCACAATAATGAAAATCTCTTAACAATGGGTATGGATTATGTACCCACAATATATATAAATAATATTTTCAAATATTATAATGTCAAATAATAAACTTATACCGGTTATAGCAGTTACTGTGTAACCAACTATTATTAGAGTATCAGAATAGCAATCAAATCAATGAATATTAATATATATTCAATTATACAGCAGTTAGAAGTAAAACTAGATTTAATCTCAAACACAATATATAATTTATTTTAACCTCTACTTATATCATGAAAAGTTACATATTATTACTGATATTGACTGCAACTTGAATTAGATTTATACTAAAAAACTGATACCAAAACTCACGAAATAATATTTGATGGCTTATAATTTGAAGTTTGTATATGTTTTTATGGCTTCCAAGTCATTGAGTCATAAAATAAACAGATCTAAAGCATGAAACTATTATTTAAGTTTTGATATCTAATACTGTGGTTGAGGTTCAAGCTTTTCTAATTTTTTATGACTTAATCTAACGATTGTAAGTCAATAATATAAAGGGTATTCTTAGAAAAACTAATAAATTAAAACCAAACAATTCTTTTAAGTAATAATTGTTTTCAACTTCAATTATCAGTAAACAATCACACCATTGTTCGAGTTTAGAAAATTGATTGATTACAAAATTAGGGAATTATCTAAAAAACGCATGAATCACAGTTAGACAGCGCTTATAAGTAGGGCTTATGATAATTTTCTAAATCGATGACAAATTTATTGCGGATATTCTTTTAAATATAATAACTATTCTCTCTAAAAGTCTACTGAAAATAAAGTCTAAATTGAAGTTCTGTTTTAACAATTATTATTCACCTGAAGTTCAATTTAGCTGATAATCAGTTTAGAAAAGGGCCAGAAATCTGTTCGTGTATAAACAGAATTATGATAAGCTTAGCATAAATATGAGCGCATAAATTATAGTTTATAATAGAACAGTAGACTGACTGCCAATTATTAAGTCAATATTTTGTGTCTCCATATTCCAAGTTTGTGTAACACCAGAAACAGCTTTATGTAAAAAATGTTATCGTGTTTATGCATGTAATGCATGATCATTATATGAATTTCAAGAAAAGCTAAAAGTGTTAGAAAAAATTTCTCAGTCAATAATTGGCATCAAAAGGCAGGCACTTTTGAGAAAAAATAGCAATCATTTCTTAAAGTTTATATTTTTAAGACAAGTTTTTACTGTAATTATGTTACGGTAGTCGATAACTGCTCATACGTTAAGTCGAGATTTTATACTATTGTACAATAGCTATTCGTACAATAATTTTCACGAAAGCTATTATTCTTTCTGAATGGGGAAAAATGTGATATTATTTAATATTGAAAAATAAGTATTTTTCATATGAAGACCATTTCATTAAAATTTGAGTTTTCATAAAATCTATTTTCATTTTAAAAGAAGCACTTATTCATCAATAAATAAATATAATATCAAATTAAATTCTAAGGAATTAAACTATAATTTAATTCTTTTTAAAATATAATTTTTGTAAAAAATCAAATAAAATGCATTATTCATGTCACCCAAATATTTCTTTTTCTGTTAAATACAAGTATAATATGAAGAAAGAAAACATTGAATTTATATACACTATAAAAACTTTTTGATCAAAACTAATATGCTATTAATGGCTAATTTTGTTATGAAAATATTTAGTCATGGCTTTGATTATTGAGGATGAATATAAAGCTTACTTATATATAGCATAACATCTATAATTTCATTATTCTAACCCTCGAGGAGTTTTCGTAATAAGAAATTGTTTTCATTAGATTATTATAATATGAATTAAGGGTCGGTTTTAGGTTTTTCTTCTATAACTATTTCTTATAATTAACAGTAATTCTTTGTATTAGTTATGAAAAATAGAACAAATATTTTTTAATCATGTGAAACAAAACAAATATTTCTTTTAAATTTTTCACTTCAATTCATGATTATGAATATTTATGAGAACAAACTTAACTCTTGATAAAAATGAAGTGCTTACACATTGTGAACCCGTGCATAATATCAGATTAGATAAGAAAGAGATGAATGAAAAAATGCCAACTTTAATAGCAAGGTATTAGAATTTTTTATTTATATAATAATTTAATTTAATTTTTCATTTTTTACGAGAAACCACTTTTAAAAAATATTAGAGTGTAATGAACGACGTTTCAGTCACTTTTTGTGATATTTTGTTTCAAGATTTAATTAAGTTTAAACATCAAGTTTGTTATAAATTAATATATAAATAAATACCGATAAGTTATATTCAGAAATCGGATATTTCGGGTCAAAATTTTCCCGATGAGGTAGGGTATTTGGGTCAGCATTCGGGTCAGGTTTTTTCAAAAATATAAGTTAAATTACATGTATTTGATTTCAAAAAATTAGTTTTGCTCAAAAATTTTCCATATTTAATTAAAACGATCAAAATTAAAGCGAATTATAGAATATTTTTTTAATTTTTCGACTTTCATATGAGGCTAATCTGAAAGAATACTACATACGGTTGCTAGGTTAGGCCAGCTCAAATATATAGATTATTCATTTATATCCCGCCTTTCCGACTCATAGGTATTAAGGCGGTTTATGCCAGATTAGGATAGTGTGAATCACATTGACTGTGAAACACTCAACTATCTCCAGCTAATTTGCAGCCCTGTTAAGAGTGCTAAAGTACCCTAAGTTGGGCCGCTTAGTCTATGCTAGACTTGGAAAACTTTTTTGGCATACATTTAGACTCGATCGCACAGCCACTCAGTGAACTGTGTGAACTTTTGACTCATTAATGAGCCAGAGCCAGTGTCTAGACCACTAAGCCATCCAGCCAGCACCAGCTCAAATATAGGAGGAAATTCGGGAGGTAAGAAAACGTAAAGGGGGACCAAGGTAATCTTATCTTAATTTTCAAAATTCCTCAAAAAAACAAAGGAGGGGTTAGGTTATGTAATTCAAATTTAACTTAATCCGGGAGATCTAGAAATCGGATTTGTCAAAGAGAAAGAGAGTTGAGATACTAATGGAGCAAATCGTATTTTAAGCTAAAAATCAAACGTATTTCAGACAGATTTTTACTTATTTTACTTAGAAAGACAATAAAAATTACATGTAAAAGTTTAATAATGTGTATAATACTGTCATTATAATTACAATTTAGGGTACATTAGGGTTAAGAAGTCATATTCAGGTAAATTAGGGCCAAGAAGTCAGATTCGGGTATACCCGAAATATTCGATTCCTGGTTATATTTATTTAACAGTTGTTTCATATTGGGTTCATATACCTATATTTAAAAATCGTAATTTTTATTTATTTAAC
>JAQGCH010001564.1:0-15231 GCA_034699485.1 Nanhermannia elegantula | reverse complement strand
ATGAAAGGGTATAGCATTTAGTTATCCATTATATGCGTGGCCTGAGATATGCAGTTTATTCGCAAAGGGCTTCATATAAAGATTTAAGAAGACTTTCAAATAACAGTTAAGGATAAAAAGAAAATTTTGTTTCTCTAAATTGGAATTTTTTACAATTAAGAATATCCAAAAAATTTTATAAGTTTACATAATGCTTATCAGAACATAACAGTATTACTTATTGTTTGTTCGTATTATTACTAAAATTAAAAAAAACATTATTTCAATGCTATTGATTGACATTGAAAGATAAAACTAAAAATTATTTGAACATATAAATAGATAAAAAGATTATTTAACAAATCTGATGTGCAATCTATAAAGTAGTTTTCGCTCAAACAAAATTAGTTGATATGGTATAGAAGGTGCTAAAAGTCACTTTGATATGACTTTGACTTGCATTAAAATTTTTGAAAATAGTAGTGTTTGCAGTATTACTGCCAATTAATTTCACAAAATCAACCATATTTTGAATGAAATCGTTAAAAGTAAATGAAAAAAGAAAATTGTATTGATTTAAATATTATTTAATAATTTTGAGATAAAAAAAATGAGTTAAAAGTTTTATCTTTTATTAGTTAATTTTTTAATATTTGTTTATTAAAAACAGATTTATCATCTTTTAAAATAGATTTCTCTTTATAAAAGTGAAACAGTATTTGAACTGACATTACTTTTTTTAATTTAAAAAATGAAAGATTTATTCAATTAGAGAAAGCTTTATGAAGATGTTTTAAACTCAAAGAACTCAGAGATTTAATGAATTCATTATATTTTTTATACCAATCTGAGAACTCGAAAATTTTGATAAAGAGTCCTAACTTGACATATACTTGTACTCATATTTGATTCTTAATTAAAATTTATTCATTTAGTATTCGGTTAATAATTATATTTTTGAAAGTGCTTTTGAATTAAATGTTTTAAATGATCCTTTTTTGAAGCTCTCAGATTGATATTTACAGCACTGCTTTCTGAAGAAGTTCTATGAATATTAATACAACTTTTTATCATTTATGTCATTGAAATCCGCATTATATAAAAAATGAGAAAAATTTGTAAATGACAAGTAAAGAAATTAGTGTTTTATAAAAACATAATGGATTACAAAATCAATTGAATTTTGAATAATGTTTTATTTATTCAAATAATGATGAAAAATGAGTTTGATTTATGACATATAATTTTAATTATGCAAATAATTGTTGTTCAAATAAAATCAAATCTCACTGTATTTAGAGAAGTAGGATCTCTGATGCAATTACAATAACAAGATATCGATCTGACCCTAATATCAATATTATATCAAAATTTGTTTTAATAACTCATTTCGAGAAAAACTCTAAACTATTGATCTAATCTTTTGCAACTTAAACTCAATAACTATTAATTAATTACTTATTTATTGATTGATTCTATTAATATGCATGAAATTAACAGTTGATTCAATAAAATAAAAAATAATCTCAAAATTAAGATATCAAACAGGGAATCGAACTTTTATGAGCGCAACGAATTATGTTCTAGTTTGGAAAGTCATTAAATACTAAGTCAAGTCAATTAGCGAACAAAGAACTTGAACTAATAAACTATAAAGATATATAATGATAGAAGAAAACAAAGTTGAGATCAATCAAAATTTACAATAAAACATCATTACATGGCATAAAAAATGAATCTACAATTTGAATGCCATTCACCAATAGATAGAAAATTAATTTGAAAAAATACCAAAATATCTGTAACTTATTTAGACCATTGACTGTCATATTTATTATAAGGATCATAAAGATATAGATATAATACTATACACAACTAATTAGGTTTTCCTGTAAATATATGAAAGGTATTTATGTGAGAACTTATTTTCCCTCTCATTCTCTATCCGTTCATTTTCCTTTTGAGTTAATCCTCTTTTCTCATCTCATTCTAGCTCTCTCTCCCTCAAGTCTCGTCTCTTTATACAGCACAGTATTATCAATAGTAACTTTCGCTATCATTCGCATCATTTTCTGGCATTTGGAGAGTCCGTTGAAGCGCACTAACAAAAAGGCTAATCTCTCATCAGATACTTAATCGAATATCGCATCTATTTGTTTCTTTCATATCTTATATAACTCTCGGTCTTCATCTTTCATTCTTATTAATATTAGTATAAGTATAAGTATATTAGTTTTCTTAAGAAAGTTTTTGAGCTTACAATATATTAACAGTAAATCCTAAATCATCCAAAGAAAAGTTTTATATCTCATCAGAAACTTATGAGGTCCGACATTCTCAACAGTTATTATAAAATCTTTAAGCCTCTAAAATATTGAGAAAATTAAATATTAAATTCAACTACTTTTCTAAAATCTGATATTAAGCACAACTATTGATAATTTGATTTAAGCTCACAATTCATGAAAGCTTTTTAGAAGGATTACAGACTTTTGAGTTGTTTTAGTCTAATATATTGTGAGCTCAAGTTTATATACATGTATTTCAACTTAAGGACAATTAGAGTTAATAGCAAACTATTATCAAATAGCATGTATTCATTTTGACATACTGCGATATATAGCAAATCTCATTATGAATATAACATTAAGTTGAAATACTTATTTACTTAGATATATTTGTCTAGTCGTACGCTTAAAAAACTGTAAGAAATAGAAAGATAGATATGAGAGACAAAATCTACAATACTAAGTAAACTGTCCTCGGTTTACATTTCTAAGTTTATTCTTTAGTGCTGCCTCATTAATATTACGCTAAGTCAAAAATTTCGTGTCAACAACAATGAAAAAACAAAAAATGAGCCGAGAGAGACCACTGATGAGAACTAGTGCTCATTTCATTATACAAAACCTACAAAACAAACTTTAGTTTATAATGAAAATATTTAACGATTTTATCAATTTTCAAAAGAGGAACAAAAGTTGGCGAACAATGACAGTACACTCACTCTTAGCAAACATTATCAAAGGTTTGAAATTCATTTATTAAACAACCAAACCATAAAACATGACATTTATAAAGCTTTTGAGAAATCGTAGACTAAGAATAATTTTGTTTTTTAATAATCTATTTTTACATATCTTGTTGTATAAAATATTTGTATTTAAAAAAATAATAAATCAAAACTATTGAACGCCGTAGAGCTTGAATGAGAGGTTTATATTAACATTGAAACCATAATATGACGATTTCTTTGGCTTCTTTGGGATTTATTTGCAAAACTTGTCAAAATAGAAGTTTGTCTCCCTATGAAATTACGTGTCAAAAAAGTGTGTCACAAATTAGTAAATGAAAGACGTGTGAAATTATTAAGCATTGCGAAAAATAATTGATTGTGAAAATAGTTTTATATGGTTTTATTATAAGTAAACTTTTACGAAATCATTAATGATTTTTGTGAAAGCGTAAGTGAATGGAGAAATAAGTGTCGACTCAATAAAAACTTAACAAAAATGTTTGGAGAAAAAAGTTCGATATATATGGTTATAGAGAGTATTGCTATAAATTAATGAATAGCTTGGAACACACAATTCATGTATTGATTCAAAGTTATATAATTAGTGAATAATAATAGAAAGTTCTCAACTAAAATGTTATGTTTAGTGATGTTATACTTTATGTTCAGTAACTCTGAAAATTTGTTGAAACATAGCTTTAATGTATGCATAAAAATGCTAATTTCGAGCAAACTTTGCCACTGTTTGCCAAAACTGTTCTGTCATAAAATCACGTAAATCACAAGTGAATGTCTAATTAGCATAAGATTATTGTTTAGCGTTTTTTAAATTTCAAACGAATGGCTGTGATTCAAAACAAACAAAATCTGGCACTTCATTAAACTAGAAATGGAGAAAAAAATTGAAACAATATTTTTCTTATTACTTTAAAAGTAATTCTGAGATAAAAAAAATCTGTAGAAAGCCTTTTACAGACGACTCAAGATAAATACCAAAACATAAAATTGTATTCAACATAAATAAATATGTTTAACATACAAGTAAACGATGAATTAGTTGATATTTAGTTCGCAATTGATTAAATATTTTTGAAAAAATGGTTTTATGCCCTCAAATAATTATGCACTCATTTTTACGATCAAAATATAATGAAAATAAAAAGGTTATAAATCGAGCGCAAACTCATTTTTACCCCAAAGAAGCAGACATGTATTGTGATACAAATGCACTCTAAATCGGCCCCTGAGGCAAATCTCTCAATTTCTTTGAGTTGGATTACGAGAGTGGAGAACAAGTTTTGATATTAACATATTACTGCGTATTACTATTAAAATAAAAAACTCCACTTTTGCCAAATAATGTACTGCATCTCAAATGATGTTCATCTTCATCTCACTGCAGGAGGGGATCAAAATACAGCATAGAATAAAATGGGAGTCAAAGAATATGGTCTACCAATAAATATGTAGTCAAAGCTTAACAATCATATTCATACCACAAAGTATGAGAGGCTATTCATCTTAATTGGTTTCTGAGCCCTGAGCTATAGATCTTTAAAAGTTATTTATTTTTTAGAGTGCTTTTAATAATTCAAATAATAATAATTATCGTTATTGTATACAAAAAATTACATAACATATAATTAGAGGACATTTAAATAAAGTATAAAATTATATAATATATAAATTTATTAATAATTATACCTGTTTTAAAGCTCAAGTGAGGAATGAGATTCATTTCAATATAAGTCAGAAAGTGCTCTAATACTAGTAGTTATGTTAGACAAATGCGTTATAAGTGTCAAAATTTTATTCAGATGTTTAAAACACAGCTAAATGCAAAAAAATTAGAAAAATTGCATAAATAATTCATAAGCTCTTAAAATGCAAAAATCATATTTTAGAGGGATATTAAGTGAAAAATAATGGCTCCGCCACATTCTAAAATAACATTTTTGATATCTGTAACATATTAATAGCGGATGTATTCCCGCAGCTTTATTTCTTGAAAGCCCACAAAATACATGATTCACTATTAGGCCTCAAAATGTAACGAATATCACACTTTTATATGTATTGACTGCATATTTCTATCTAATAATATTTTTGGGTATTGTATAATATAAACATATCCTATTGGGGATATCGCTATCAGTCCATTTGGGATTAAGGATCGCAGCATCCATAATGCTCTTTATGGACAAACTGAGAGCAGGGCTACGAAGGAACCCAAGGCTTCGAAGAATAAGGCACTTTCGACTATTCCATGATTGATGGCTTTATTATTCGGCAGCAAAGTTTTGACATACAAAACAGTTTTCTAGATTCATAGTTAACCAAACGATATATCTAACAGAAGTTGGCGTTTCAAGAAAATGCTTTTAGTGATATTTGATTCACAGAGCAGTCCTGTACAGTGCATAACAACCAAATATTCTTCTTTTCATACATGTCTTACAAACTCTTCTACAACTAAGAAAAATGAAATTGAATTTCTCAAAAACTATTTCTTTACATAAAATATTGAGATATATTAAAACTGATTTTTGATGACATTTATATTTTAAAAGACATTGAACTTTATTTGAAGTTAGTTTAATGTTTACATTTGGAAGGAGAAGGCTTTGTAATTAGAGAGTAAGTCGACTGTATAAATAATCAGCTCAATAGAAAGAGCAAAACTATTTTATTATGCAATACTATATAATTTATATGAACCATAAAAGCTAAGCGCAAAAAATACAACAAAAATATGATATGAAGCATACGGTGTCTAATATTTTGATCATTAGTAAAGAGGGAAGAAATAGACGAGAGAACAAACTTATAAGAAGTATAACAAGATATTCCAATTTTTTTGTCCCTCTAATGCTCACAAAAAATACGAACACAACAAAAACGAATAACAATTGAGCGAAACAGTCAACTGAAGCATAACCGAAGCAAAAAAGAACACATGAGTGGCATAAAAGACTTGAAACTCATCAGAGATTTCCTCCGGAGACTTCCGTTCGGGACAATACACGTTATAGACTTCCGCTTCTATTGTATTATTGGACTCAAATCACTACTTATTTGATTTCGTAGAATACCTTTTAAACGAATTTATGACCAAAAATCATATCATATGTATTGCTATTCGATATGCTTATAGAATAAGATTTGAAAATAACTCAGATAATAAAGTATCACCGGTTTGTCTGCAATAAATCAGAACAAGTTTGTCATATCTATAACAAATGTTGTGCTCAAACACTTTCTTAATAAGAACTCAGAGAAATCCAATTCTTAGTGTTGTTCATGAAACAGAACAGACTTTGCAAATGACATCCAATTAATTAAACAATGATTGACATTATCTGTAGAGCGAATGCATCCCTATCTAAGTTATAATTCAGATCTCGAATTAGCACCAATTGGATGCCCAAAAACAACTCGTCCTCATATCCTTCTTATAATCTTTTTTAAAGTTTCATTACGATTGTGTGACCGATATTCTTGACTGACGAAGGAATCACCTGTTGTTGCATTCAAACAACAGTCACATTATTGAGTGGATATCCCGAAAACTACTTACGACTACTATCTATCGTTCAACAGAGCGAAGTGCCGCACATTTTTACTAAAGCAGTAAAATAAGTGCATCATTTGTTAAGACTAACAATCATTCACTCAATAGTAGTGCAAAATTATTGCTCTATCTTTTTCATTGACCTTCAAAAAGACTGATTCGAGTTTTTTGGAGACATAACACACCATCACTTTTATCGTGTATGGTATATATGGTGTTTTCAGTACTCATCTTATGTTTCTTAAGTTAACATTAATATCAGGGACAAGTGTGAGCTTTAATTCTCCTGTCATTTACTTTATTTTAATAATTATGAGAATTTGGCTCACAATTAAATTTAGTTTCACTTATTTGTTCTCTTAATAAGAGGTACCCTTTGGTCTGATGAATATTGGCATAATTTTAAATAATTGTTAAGCAGTTTAAATTATTCTTACAGAAAATAATGCTTTTTATAAACTTGTTCGTAAAGGTCATGTAAATAAAGATAAGAATTAATTATTAAACTACTTTTTTTAGTTAAATATTTAGCTTAAATTTTTTTTTTATAAAAATAATTGTTCTGACATTTTTTGGATACAAAATATTTATAGCTCAAGAATAGTTAATGATTGTGAATAATGTAATGGAGTAATGCCCGCATCGATGACTATTTGGCAGATGGATATGTGGCGAATGTGTATTACCGTAACACTAAATAGCATTTGTGGCAAAAATAGTGATTGCCTTCAACACTAGTGATCTTAAAGCGGAACTTAATGTTAGATTTGCATTCGCTTTGTAGACAAGCGATACACCTTTTTGTTGCTTATGATTATGGCTTTTATTACAAAGGGTTATAAAAAATAACATAAAAACTTTTATTAATTTACAATATATGTAAATGTATTTTTTTTATTATAATAAACAAAATATTTATTTCAAAATTTGTTTTTAAAATATGAAATAAAATTTATACCAAAAAATATTGGACAATGTTTTCTCACTTAAATAAATCCGTGTTTGAGATAAGAGAAATCAAAAAGTGAGTATCGAATAATAGAAAAAATGCAATCGAAAAAAGTTGTTCGAAGCACTACATAACAAAACTTTTTTGGCTTAATTTCAAGTGAAGTCATGCAATAGAGCGAAACAGGAAAACTACGAATAAAAAGATATTCCTATAAGAAAGAAGAATAGAGAAGAAGTCTTGAAAAACTTGAAAACATGAAAAACTTTTTCACATTAAAATCGTTCACAACCAACAAAATTTTTATAAACCTAACAGAAAATGTGATTTTCATCGAATTGCGTTCAAAACGTCTCTTTGGTAGGCATTAAACCCTGATTTTGATGGCATAAAACATAGACGAAACTTAAATATAAGTTCATGTGAGGAAGGAATAGGAGAATACATTTCAAAATTTCTCATCAAACGAACCGCGATTCCCGTTTAGAGGCATTACCTCTCTATGTGTTTTTTAAAATCCTAAATGCAATCAATGCCTACTCCTTTAAACTGATTTTCAAAGGAAATTATGACTACAGAGCCTAAGTGTTGGCTCAATATATACCAAAATTACTTCTAATCCCTATTATTACTTAAAACTTTGTAATTAGATATATAATTAATTAAATCAAATTTACATTAAGACTGGTTGTACTCCTTCTCAAATCTAATTTTAATTGCCCCTCAACTCAAAGCAATATTCAAAAATTGAAATTAATCTGTTTTTCAATAAACACCTAACGTTTCTTCGATTTTTAAGTAATATAAACTTTTTATATATAGTATTAAAAAGTTTTCATTCTGAATGAACAAAATATTGACGTTAAAAACGAATTGAATTTCTGAACGGAAATATAGTTTTTAAAATATCGGAAATACACATTTCCACCTGCATTGTCATAGCACTGACAGCCGTATGTTTTTCCCTTTTCATTTGCATTCTTATCACCCAAACTGAGCGAAAATAGGGATAACTTATTGTAAAGTCAAAGAAACTTAACTCTTTAAAGTGGAAAACTTTTCTATTTTAGCAAAAAACACATTTGATTACAGTATTTCTTGACATTCAGACATCAAATGAGAATAAAGAACAATAAAGAATGACTGACTGTTGAAGGAAAAGCAAAAATAATAGTATAAAATTTAGTGTAAAACACGAGAAAATCTTGAACATTATAAAAACGATTGACTTTTGTTAAATGACACGAATGTAGGAAATAAAGTGCTGAATAAAAAATATTTTTTGAATATGTGACTGAATATTATTAAACTTAGATTATTTTTTTAAATAATCGATTTGAATAATAACTATAGTAAAGAGCAGCATAAATAAGAATATTGGTATTCAGTCTTATTTTGCAAACTAATATCGAGAATAGTGTGTAAAATTTTTTATTGTTATACCCTTTAACAGAAAATATCACTTTAACAATAAAAAAAAATTGGATCAAAAAGCCTTTTATTTCTGTGATCTCTGAAGTCACTGAACACACAATTCATACAAAAAAAATAGAGAAATAAGGAAATATATATATGTATAAAATAACGATACAATAGAGAAGAAAAGAGGAGATAAAGTGATATACAATTTGTATCCTTTCAAGAGAGCGCTCTTCTTCTTCCACTTCAAAGTGTGGTGCATGACATTCGTCGCCATTTGTGTCACTTTTGTGATTATTATATCTACAATTTATATCAATGGTGTGACATATTTGGGATACTCTTTCGGGACAATTCTGATTTCTTGCTCTCTATTAAAATTGATTACTAAAGAGGGGCTAAAACAGTCTTATTCTTGTTTTGTGAAAGCATATAACGCATGACATCAATTTCGTAGAATCTTTTACGCTGTATTCGCTTCACAATCAAATTATAATAAGTAAGAACGAAAAACTTTAATAATAAGAGGGGTTATGCATCTGTTATCGCTTTATGTGAAGAGCGAATTCGACAAAAAGAATAATGAAAGACAATCATTATTCACAAAAGATGTCACGAATTTTTACATTTAGGTAATTAAGTGTTATAATAACAAAACGTGTCAAAACTTCATAAATGACTGAATAGATTATATTCTATTTCTGTGTCGTTTAAAACTCACAATTTTAAGCACGAGAGGGATAACAACTACTATGAATAGGGCTTATGTTAAGTATTAATAAATCTATGATTTAATATTCACCATTTAAACACTCATTTATCTGGTATTAACTATGTTTGTGATACCATTGAGTGAATTTATTTTTATATTTAAGTAAGATATGATTGGATTACAATTTTGTAATAATGGCTCATAAATAGAATAATAACATGATATGTAGTTGAATGAACTTTATTTTATTTATATTTTATGAACTGATACAGAATTCCTAAACATTCATTATAATGAGAACTGAGGTAATATTCAATTTTGAGACACTGAATATTATTGCTATTATTTCATAGATTTTTGAGTTGAGTGTATTATTATTAGACTATTGATCATTAGAGCTCAAAACTTTATGAACTTTAACAAAAACAAAATTTTTAATTAAAGACAATTGAACTCTAGTAAGGGAACACACCTTAAGTTCGGGTTTTTTTAAACCCAATACAAGTTGTTCAAGTTTTTTGTTCCTTATTTTGCAAGAGTTGGCTTTGAAAAGGTTCGGAAAGATTGATAATCACTGATCTCTCTATTCAACGCCGTCCAACTTTAAATCTTATAATTCGATAACTCGGACTGTTATGTAACATAACTATAATTCCCTAAACAAACCTTTTGGGGGATTTCGATGCTAACCAACAGAGTCAACGATTCAATTTGGAATATTATGCATTCGCTATTCGGTAATGTTTTTAGTATTAGACTTCCCTTCGCTTAAAGCCTAATATGAATTAACGAACTGTAATGGCAGACAACTCAGTGGTCGGCAATTTCTGTGCTCGAAGATCTTTTTGAAAGAACACTCCCTTTCCTGACTATTCAATGGCTTTTTCATGAATTAATGAAGTAATCAATTAACTTAAAGCTTTTTGCATCTGAGCTAATGTTTCAACTTTCATATCAATGATCTTCTGGCAGTTTTTTTACTTACAAGTATCATTCAAAATAACTTTTACTTATATTTTAATAACTGGTATTGAATGTTATAAATATATCTAAAGGTATGAACCGCTAACATATAATAAAATTGAGTGGCATTGGGCTGTCTTAATCATTCAAAATTCCAAACGAACAAATTTTTTTGCATAATTCTTACTTAAGTTATTATACCAGTATTGCAGGTGAATAATGATTATTACTATATGTGCTCTCGAATAAAAATTAGGAGTACTTTCAAATTTAGCAATACGTTGATAGAAAAAATTCAAACAAATCTTAATTTATTGCGAGTAAACGGCAATTTTCAACACTCCATGAGTGTGCCTCTATTTTAAGGGACTTTATTCCCATTTGAATTATATTCTCTGTGTTATGCAAGCGTACAAATGTTTAAAGAATTCAAATTCCGAGATTTGAGAAAAGTATTGGCTTCACAGGAATGTTAGGGTTGTTCTCAAAAATTACCTCATTTTCTGTCTGTTCTGTTTCTACTATTTCTTAGTAATGCTTGCTTTAGATCAACAGACAGTTTTGGTATTAATTACAGGAAACGAATAAAATTTAAAGCTCTACTTTATTATCCTTACACCCAATATATGGTCGCCAGATATTGAATATTTGACGTTTTTGAGTTCTAAAATGTGCTTACCTGTACTCTATTGCATTTTGCTGATGCACTTCTAAATAAATTGTTATCTCTATTTTAACTATAATAGTGGAGAAGCAGATGTTATTCCATGTGTCTTATCGTTAGACCGAATTTCATTTGACTCAAAAATATTATAAATCTTGAGAAATATTCAAATCATCTGTGATTCTATTCCTAATTAGTAGCCTTTAAAACATTCTATTAAAACCTTAATTCTGTTTATCAACTTGCAGATCTGTTTTATATGCAGTATATTCTTCAAAAATTTATTTATTTTTTGAATAACATTTCAAACTTATTACAAATAATATTCAAAATGATATTAACATTCAAGAAAAATTAAAAATAAATAATATTTATTAAATAAGTTTCTTCAAAAAATCTTTAAAAAAATTGATTAAAATACTTTTCGGTCAAATGGCATACACTCGTTATTCCCATGAAAGAAATGGTGTTTTGCTATTTGTCGTTAATGGACTCTTAGGAAAAGATCGCACCGGTAATAAAAATTTTGCTGAAATTATAGAATAATTCTTTTGGATTTTCAAGCTTAACAAACACTAACCAATCACTAGTTATCTACCGGTTAAGAACACCATTTCCGTTAAAAATAAAGAACAGAACTTTATAAACAATAATAATCTTTAAAAGCAGTACTGACTCAAACTTTATTCAGTGATTTGATTTATTATTATGATCATTAACAAGAAGATTCGGCAAAAAGTGATCCACTGAGGACTTATTCTGTATGAGTAAACTATATCTACAATTAAACCATAGAAATACCATTCATTAGATTATTGATTCGCTAAAATGAATTATAAGATATATGAGTTGAAAAGGAATCAAATTTAACACATTGATTCGCTTCGAGCAATCAAACTCACATATCTAGCGGTTTGTCAATTTATATGCAAATATTTTTCACTCCAATACTATATTAAACAATATTTTTAATTACATTTACACTGACATTCAGACATATCAAACAAACCACAATTTAGAGCTCAAAATCCCCTGAAGGCCCGCCACTTCTTAAACATATTTTAATATTAAATTTGAGTCAAAGCAAGTCAATTGTTTTCAAAGACCTTAAGGCTAAAGTGAGCGCAGAGTGAATACAAACTTATTTTATGTTATAGAAAGTGATGAGATATGAATTGTAAATTGAATATACGTCGGGAAAAATCTCTAAAATTTTCGCTTCAAATATATATTCTATCAATAGTATAGTTTAATATTATAAATAACTCTTTTGAAACAAACTATTGGCAAATACTGTACAAAGAATTTCAAGTTCGGTTCGAGAGTTGAGAATTTTCTCTGATTTAAAATTAATTCATATCAATCAAAATATCACACAAAAGAATTAATCGCATTAAGCAATAAAAATATTGAGCAAATCGATATACTTTGATAATAAATCGCAAAAAACTGACAGATATTTAATAATGCTTTCAGAAAAAACCAATAATTTACTGAAAACTTACCAATTCTTTGGAGCTTTGATGTGCAGTTCAGAATTTTTTGAGAGAATTAAATCTGTGAACAAAAAATTAAACTCATAAATATGTGGAAGAGTTATAAAAATAAATCTTTTAAAAGCATAGAAGAGAAAGACTTCAATTTAAAGGTTTATAAATTATAAATGCGTTCTCACTATTGTTATTAAACAATGGTATTTAATAATTAAATACAATGATATATAATTTATATAAATGGAAAACTAAAATATTAAAACTAAACTTATAAACAGGTACTCGTGTTTGTATTTTATGGCTCAAACACTTATATAAACAGACACTAAAATCCACAAAATTAGTGAATTTAGAGATAAGTGTTTATACTTCACAGAGATTTGAATTGATTTAATTTGAAATGAAAAATAGATGTAAAGAACAAGGTTTAAACTTTTTGAACGGTGTCTGCTTTTCATCTGAAGAAATAAAGAGCAAATGTTTAAAGTAAATAAATTCCTTATAATAAATATGAAAAACAAACAATTTTGACAATTAAAATGCATTAAAACGTAGGAAAGACTCATTTATTTGATTCACAACTAATATCCAGTATCAGGAATTGTGTGATATTTGATAACGATATTGCATTTTAAAACACTAAAATGCACTTTAAAACTTTGAATAAAGTAAAAGTTTGGCTCTATTTTAAAAACTAAGTTAGCATTTAAAAACATTTGACAATTTAGTGAAACTCAAATTCTCTTTGACTATCAGAAAACTTCTTACTTTCATATTCTCTCTATTTCTCACTCTCTCATGAATATAAATCATACGCTTCAAGGCATTCAAACATTTTGGTTTGGGAGAGGAAAATACATATAAATCTCTAATAACATAACTCAAAGAAAATTTTTTATGCTTTCGATGCATAAGATATCTGCTGTATTAAAGTTTAAATTATAAATTAAAGTCTTAAAAAATTACTTAATTCGTGATTTACTTTTAAAATTGATATATTAATGCTTTGCTTCAATTTATTGAGCAAAAACCCGAAAACTGAATGCTTTGATATGATTTAAAACAAAGTTTGTCTGATCACAGCAGTGGAAATGCAGATAAAATGTGACAAAATTAATTAATATTAAGTACACTCAAATAAGTTTAGCACAAAAATCTTTCTTTTCTAGCCCTTAGCCTTATAGAGTAGTAGACAAACAATTTTGTTAATAAATCACGTTTCAGACAAATGGTTCACTAGTTTTATAATGAAAAATAATTTTATAACTCAAATATTTAAAAATTAGTTGTTGTGAATGAATAATAAAGTTTTTAAACTAATGCACACTTCACAAAACTTTTAATGCATTATTGAAAAAGCATTTTATTTTATGATCTAATACTCGCTAATACTTAAAGAAAAATAAGCTTAAGATTGAATTGAAAATCGATTTAGTCTCAAAACTTTTCCACTTTTAGTTAAAAAAAAAGTCTTGTTTTCTTTGTTTAAAAATTAATTTGAAAAATTTTTCAATGAAAAGGGGATTTGAAGTGATTTTAAAATTATTAAAATTAAATAAAAAAGACATTTTAAAGGTCGTATTTTTTAAATTTGCGTATTCAATGACAAGATTATCGGATTCAACTATTAATTAGCTTCCAATGATTACCATATGTTTTGATAAAATTCAAATTGTTTTACACATTAAATTTTCAAATATATCTTAATTTACATGATAGGCATCATTGAGTAAATTAAGAGATTTTAAACTTTTACACATTATGTTAAATAAATGATAATTGCGTTTTAATGATTAATAAAAAAAACTAACTATGTCAACCAATGATGGAATCAAAATTCAGCAAATATTTAGGCACTCCTTTTGACGACATTGCGATTAAATCTACAATTTAATGGCAGTAAAAAATCAAGATTTAATTTAACTTTTTTTTAATTGCCTTGAAATGAAAGTTAATGTAGTTATTATTCAAAAGTTCTCAAAACTAATAATTCTCAAAAAGTAATAATATTGACTTTGAATTTGAAACTTACTCTTATTATATCGGAAAGAATTTTTATACGAATAGTAAAAAGTTTGATGGCATAACAGATAAATTTCTGGCAAAGATATTTTACAAAAATGCACTCTCAAGTAGACTATTCATTGAAAAGTAGCGCAAATAAATTTAATATTAAATTCAAAAAAGCAAACTCTAAAAAGTTTAGCTTTACTTATGGAATCTTAAAAAATATGATTCGGTTTTTATCAAAGAAATTGCTTTTGAGAAAAAGCACTTTTCGTGAAACGAGAGACAACTTCTAATAATATATATAACTCAAAAGTTAATATTACAATAAAGACAATGAAGAGCTTAAGTCTATTTAGTAATCGGAACGCATGACAACAAAAGTGAATAACTCGCAAACTTTCCATCTCTTAAGGAAAGGTTTATGCCTTTTATTGAAATAAGTTCATGCTATATAC
>JAQGCH010001563.1:0-15232 GCA_034699485.1 Nanhermannia elegantula | reverse complement strand
TTATTTTACATTAGTATTCAAGAATAAAAGTAGTGTTATTTTTTATCACATTATGGGTAGAAATAACTACTCTCAAATTATTAAGCATTTTGCCTTTTTGCTTTGAACCTATTGTACGTACAGCACAGTACAATAATGCGTACAGTTTGCTGCAAAACTAAGTCACAGTTTTAACTTAGATCTCGAAAAATATCTCAAAATTGAAATTGAAATACAATCGAAATAAAAATCGATCGTGAGTCCCACACCTTTCCACTGCAGTGTGATGTCAACGAGAGCTTTAACATAGGACGGTATCCTCTCTTTCATTTTAGAAAATTAGTGTTCATCAGCAATTGCAATAAAGAGCTCTTACTAATCGTCATTCTTGTTTGTAATCACTGACAGCATATATCAATACAACCGTATAGTATTGTACATTATTATAGAAGTAGATAATGGTTGGACTTGTTTTTTATTTATCAAAAATTGAAAGAAGTTCTAGTTCTTGAACAGAAAAGGCTTAAAATTTCATTTACAGAACAGATTAAAGTAGGTTGAGATCTACTATCTTTGGCCTGCATGAGACCAATTATTGAATTACTCCCACTACTCTGTTAGATGATTAAGTGATGCACGTTTAGTTTTAGTTAATCTTTCAACTTTCAACAGAAGTCAATAGAATTTGAGCAAAATTTAAGTTTGAATTTTTTTCGATTAAGCTAATGGCAATTTCGAACCTATGGCCCAAACTTTACATCAATCAAACTAAACAATAAGAGTATTGTTATGAATTAGAATTATGTTGAAATAAAGTAAAATACTTGTATTAGAATAAGAGCGATGTAAAGTATAATTATTGAGATTTACAACAATAGTAAAGCCATCTCATTATAAAGTCATAAATGAGATTCGAAAGGAGAATATAAGAGTCTAAATAAGAATAAGTTTGATCATTACTTAAATTTTACATTATTTAAAGTTGTTTTATGTCACTTATAATGAATGTGTGTTCCATTGTTACAGTAAGAGGTATTGAAATATGATAAGTTGGGAGGTTTTTATGTAAAATATAAAATATTTTCATCCGTTGCTTTTTATGATTTATACTTTTTTAGTTTCTTCATAAATATCGCATTGCCTTCAGCTCTATATCGCATTCTTCTTCGCCACACTATTTTGTTATAGAAGTGATGATATGGCGATATATTTCACTAAGATTTATAGGAAAGATATCTTATCCTTTAGGAATCCTAACAAATAATTAACTTGATTTTTCTCCATCAAAAGCCTTGAGACAATTCTCACTTAAGCTTACATTTTAGGAAAAAATTGATTCACGCTTTGATCTTTTTGGATTTTATCGGATTTTGACCACTTTTCAGAGGTCTCTCTATAATAAATTTTTGATTTTCATTCCCTTTTGTCATAGAATTTCTACTTATTCTAACAAAACAGCGCTCAATTGTCTCAATACTCATGAGTCAGGGATTTACTTTTTCTTACTTTTGTTTTGCTTATAATAAGTTAAATTTTAAAAAAGCTTAAATCATTTTTTTGTCGATGGGAAGGATCTTCATTTTTTATACAAGAGTTTATTGTCTAACTTTACTATTTTTAGTTACAAAATAAAAAACAGTTCTATTATTTTTAACGAAATCCCTATCATTTCTTTTTGAGATGTGTTCCTCTTATGCTCATATCAGCAAAAAACAATCCAAATTAGAGACTAAAATCAGACTAGTTTGGGTTCGAGCGTAAATAGTTGTGTTTTTTATGTTGGGTCAGAGCGGCAACAATGTCAATCTGGTTCATCTACGTGTAGTAGACCATAAAAAGCTCCAAATAAGGGGGAAAAGTGGTAATTGGAAAGGAATTGAGAAAATTTTGTCTGAAAATAAAAAGATCCCGTTTGTTAAATGCAATAATTGTGAAGAATTATAATGTAAAATCAGGAATTCCGACATAAAATTAATATTTAGAGAGCTTCAATAAGAAATCTAAAATTTTAACTATTAATCAAATTTGCAAATTTCTAAATCTTCAACACCATTTAGGGCCTGTCGGGAGGGTATTTTGGAATATATTTATGTTAGCCTCTAATCGAAAACATCCGATAATATGAAACTTCAGGGAAAAAAAGAGTGTTATAAAAACTATAAATCAACTTAAAAATCTATGTGGTCTGCAACACTTCTGGTTAAGGATTTGAAAAAGAATAAGCAATGAAATAGTTTAAAAGTCAAATGACTAGTCAAAATATGAACATAAAAATTTGAATAAACTCAATGATAACAAATAAATACATAAATAGATTTAACTAATAAATCGATTATTTAAACAAATCGAATAAATTTCACTTAAAAACCAATTTTCTCAAAGTTTGTTATTTTTCAACTTTATTTTTTATTATAGAATTTTGATTTTACAGATCTGTACCTGACCTGTACTACTTTGATTTATTGAGCTTGATTTGCAATTTTGAACATAAAGTTTCAAACAAAAACGATATTGTGATAAAAATGAACTAAAGAATAAATTTTTTATTTAGGAAGAAAAAGTTTGATTTAATTGGAAGGAATTCTATTATAATTTTTCAATATTTTTTCCTTTATTTGTCTTTGAGTTATACAATGTTTTAAAGTTGAACAATACATTTATTTTTCTAATATTTGATATTTAATCATATGTTTTTGAATGTTATTAGTGCATTTTCACAAAAATGAAGAAAATATTAAAGTATATTCTGTATCAATTTAATCCTTACAAAGAGTTGAGAAATATTGAGAATTATGTAAATTTTTGACATCATTTTAGAATATATTAAATTTTTTAAAATTTACATAAAACAGGTTAATATAATATCGATTGAAATGAGAAAGTTCCAAATCTCTGCCGATCTTCTTGAATATTAAACTTTTAAAAATTTAAGCTTTCACTCATTTTCCACATTCTGTATATTTTAAATTTGCTGAAAAGCCAAATCACAGCTCAAAATGAGTAAGCCTTTTAAAAATGTTAAATTATAATGTACTGACATTTTATAGAATATCTAGCAATTAGTGAAAATAAGTTTAATATTTAAATCTAATTGGAGCGAAAATTTGATTGATTTGTAGAATATTAAATTCAATGATATTTTGAATATAAACAACTTTTGAATAATTCTATGGTTCAATTGTAAAACTTAGTTTTCTAGGGTGAAGATTAAATAAATTAATATACCGTATACTAAAGACAAAAAATAATACAGTTGTAAATTTGCTTTAAACAGTATCTTTTGTATTTATTTAAGAGAATACTAAATATTTATAGTGATATAAAATGATATGCAAATATTTTTTCTTTTTTGATTGATCTTCCTTTTAAACTTAATAATAAATATGCTTTTACAATTTAATTTTCTTTATTAAAACCATGCCATACAGTATTATATCTATTGATAACTTGTTGGAATTGAGAGAAAACCAACAAAAAGTTTAATTTAAAGTAAAGTTTCATTTGGATTCAATTAGATTTTGAGCAGAAATCACAGAAACTAATGAAAAAAGTGATTCGTAATTCAATTAGTTTCCTGTTTAATCATATTCATTAATTTAGATATAATTAGTATGAAATTAGTCTGAAAATCATCTTTTAATATTAACTCATTATTTATTATTATTAGAGCTTAACTTTTTCGGCGTAAGGGAAAAACCGAAACATTTTCCCAAATTCGGCGTAAAAGTTATCAATTTGATAAATATGTGTTTTATTGATTTTCTATTAGAAAGATTAGTCATAAAACTTGATAATCGAATTGAATGCCACAATATTTACAGCTTAAGACTTGTTGAGCAATATTTTGTTGACTGTTTTCTTGTGTTGCTTTTAGGTCGTCATATAAATTATTCGACTTTGAGGTGTCTTCCTATTTTGCCACTCATTTTCTTGTTTCATTTTAAGTAGAGTTTCATTTAAATATCATTCAAATCATGTTTCTTATCAAAAATTCTGAAGAATGTCAACTTTTTATTCATATAGAATGTTATTATAAAATAATTCTATTAATAAACTTAATATATTAATAATGCTTCGAAGTTAATAAATTAAAAATTGCTTAAAGTTTGAAAATCACTGCTATTAATATTCAAAAGTGTTTTTCTATATTATTTTTCGAAAAATTGGGTTTATTCGGCGTTATTTCAAGAATATTATCTTATCTTAATTATCTAACGCCGAATATATTTTTAGGATTCGGTGGCAATATTCGGGTTATTCGGCGTCACGCCGAAAAAGTTGAGCTCTAATTTTATTAATAAATGATAAAAAAATGCTCCATTTTTTAACCACAAAAGTGTAGAGAATCTGGAGCTTATAAATAAGTGGTTTTATAGTAGAAAATGTGTCAGTGATGAAGAATTATATTTAAGACATGAATATTAATGAAAATGTTTTGCTAAACCTAAACATAACTTATTTATTATTCTACTTTCGATTATAAGAAATAAAACGCTAGAATTTACACAAAAGCGATTTGCATTTTTTGTAAATCATTTGAGCACAAAAAAGCAAATGCTAAGAATCTATGTTAAGATTAAATTTTCTGTATAATATACCACTACAATAACTATTACTACTTAGAAAGATTTTCAATTCATATTGTATATGATATTATTGAAAAAATATTTTTGTTTAATATACTAATATTTAGTAATTAAAAAATTGATTAATCCGGAGAATATCTAATTTATGAATACTTGAGATAATTAACTTTTAACTTATATAAAAATATCCGCATTAGAAAGTAAAATGATAGCTGATATCTACTTTAGAAATATCTAACACTAACTTAAATCGATTCTTTATCGTTGACTTATTTATTAGTTAGTTGTGATGCAAAGTCTTGCGCCAAACTTTTATCATATGTTTATGAAAAAAGATTTTGCTTATGCTTTTGCTTGAGGCCAGTTCATAACAAATCAATACTTTAAAAATACTTTCCTTTATGTTAAAAATTTTATGTTTTGAGTCGTTCACCACAAACGCTGCTTTGATTTGAA
Source organism: Nanhermannia elegantula (assembly GCA_034699485.1). NCBI lineage: Eukaryota > Metazoa > Arthropoda > Arachnida > Sarcoptiformes > Nanhermanniidae > Nanhermannia > Nanhermannia elegantula. The sequence continues at coordinate 10,211 of JAQGCH010001563.1, read as the reverse complement.
GGCTCTATAAAAGGATTTATCATTTTGTTCGATCGGCAAAAAGCTTATAAATTATTATTTATTTATAGCCCAACTCAAAATCATTGACTATGGCGAATGAACCGATTCCTTCATTGGATTCTTTGGATACTAATATTAATACAAGTATTTCAAGTGCTGATAATTATAGGATAGAGTCACCAAAATTTAATGTACAACAGAAGCTAGTCTTCCAAGAAGACAACGACGTACAAAAGCCAGTCATACCAACTATAATAGTAGAAGAATTGGATATTTCTTCACAGTTTCAGAAATTGGAAGAAGGCGTTGAAAAATTGATTACTGCTGATGGTTGCGGCTCTGCCTCTGTCAGCAGAATATCTTTTAGGTAAGAGCTTTCTACTTATGAGAATAATGCATAATACAGTACAACATAGATTTTAGACTTACTTTGCTATTAAGTAAACTCTCAAAAACAACAAAGATTAGAGTCACTGCTACTCTAACTTAGCATTAGATTCTGCTCTAAAGTATTTCAAACTAAAATAAATATAATAACAATCACTAAACAAAATGAACAATAAAATTGAGTAACGATCAAAAGCGTCTCAAAAGAGCGAATCAATGTCGAGATTCAATAATGTTTACATAAAATAAGTGAAGTATGAATTCAATTCACAGTACAGTAGGAAAACAGATTTACACTGCAATTAATTGATGTTTTTATTTAAAATATATAAAAGAATAGCAAATAAATGAAAGAATCAAAATAATTGAAACTTAACTTTATATATAAAAGTATTAATATTTAAAAAATGTATTCCTCTATATATGAAATACTTAATTCCCGATTGGGTTCATATTTCTATTTATATGAGCACTACTTTGAACCTGCTATGAACAAATTGCTTCAACTTTTGACAAGTGCTTTTGAGTCTTATCTTCAATACTGATCCACAAGCTTTAACTCTAAGTATCGATTGCTATTTTTAGACTCAGAACATGCACTTTCATCCTTTTTGAGGTAAAAATAACAGAAATTTCATATACAGTACCGGTTATTATATCAATATATTTATACTGAATATTATAGTAATACTTTAATTAAGTTTATGATAATTTTATCTGGGATTATACTTATATAACTTATACCATCTATAAATGATTTAAAATTTATAAATTCTTTATATAAGCTGTACTGAGTGGAAGTATATACCAAAAAACTTATTACTCTCTATGGGTTTGTAAACTTTAATAATTTATTTAATTGAATTGAAAACCCAATGCCAACAAATAATACTCAGATGATAGTGAGTCTAATTTCCAATGAAAAGATGTTATGCACGTATGTGAGCACAGGTAGACATGTTGAGAAGTTGTAACATTTATTTAATTATCGGATCGCTTGCAAATATTCTCATAGAAACCAATTCGAACACTTAAGATCTAGTTATGTTATAATTGGAATCTTTTACGTCATGCAAATGTACCCAAATTTACATAAGCAAGAAATGTGTTCTTTACTTGTCTCACATTTTTCATATTATATATTATAACTCAAAATAATACAAAAATAAAAAAGCAAATAATGAAACTTATTAGTCTTCCTGTAATGAGTTCTAAGAGCTCAACAAATCAGCAAAAAGAATATAGAATAGAATTTTTGAGCAGGTATTTACTCATTTATTGATCTTCATGTGGAAACTGTTACATTTTGTTTTATTTGAGACGTTTTCACAAAAAGGATATTCTATTCAAATTGTATTCAATTTTAAGTAAATTTGAAGTAATTGCAAAATGAACGTCAAGTGTAAATAAAACATTATATTTTTGATCAATTCTCAAATTCAGATATATTTTCAGATATATTGAAAGCTGAGAAATATTGAATATTAAATATAATATAGTTATCTCACATATCATTACTCAGATCTGACAGTGAACTTAATACATAGAAATTTAATTTAATTTATTGCTGTCTTATAACTTAGGCTTAGAGCTAGAACTTCATTAATAAATAATAAAGAAATCTGAAATTGAGTTTAGAACTTGAAACTATTTTTATGTGTGAGAATTCTATATTATATATATATATATATAGAGTATATTAGAATGTATCTGAAACAGTTTTTTGAAGACCTATGCTAGCACTTTTGCTGAATACTAAGCATTAATTATAAAAATTTGAAATTTATTATTTAAAGCATGAGTTGAATGAATGTTTATTTATTTATAAAGTTCTGACTCCTAATGAAAATCTTAAAAAATATTGGAAAAACCAATCACTTGGGTTCAGAACTTGAAATGCTATTCAACTTATAGATAGAATCAGGGTTTTTGATAAATGGAAAAACCAATGATTTCGAGTTCAAAACTTAACTCTATTGATATTTTTATATTCTATTCTATATTAAATGTTAGTGCCTTTTAGACAAATAATCACTCAGTTTATCTCTACCTCAAGTTCTCATAGTTTAGATATTCATAAATTAACTTTGAATATAAGACTCATAAGTTTACAAATAAATAAAATTTTTTATTATGATTAATGCTATTATTAAATTTGATTATGGTCCCTTTTGCTAACATATTTCTTCAAAAAACTGCTTCATCTAAATACACTCTAACCCGTTTATAACGAACAGGTCGGGCCGTCCGAACGTGTTCGTTATAACCGGGATTCGTTATAAACGAGTGTATTAGATATAGATATAGAATATTATAGATATATTCAATAATAATAATTGTCTTTATTGGTAATGATGTCCATAGGCTCGAAAACGCCAAGCCTGAGCCTGAACCTGAGCCTCTAAATCTTCAAAACAAAAAATTATTTACGAAAACTTATCAAAAGAGTTCTTTTTTATTCAAAAAACAATACTAAATATGAAACTCACACACTGTGAGGCAAAATATTAAGTTAAAGCAAATTTAAGCAAAAATTTGTCTACAGGCTCTTGGCTCGTTAGGCTGAGCATGAGCCTAGACTTAAAACTTAGAGCCTGAGCTGAGCCTGGAGCCTATGGACAACATTATTTGTTAGTATTGCTATAGTTTTGTTTCATAATTGACAATTATGTCATTTAATGTAAAGTTTTACTGATCTTTGACTTTAAGTTTAAAAGAGTTTGAAAACTTTAAACCAGATTAACTCAATTAAAACCAGATTCTAATTTTCTGGTAAATTATTTTACGTTGAAATACTTAATTTAAAAATTTGGTTTTGTTTTTTTCAAATATTTTTGTTATTCAATTAATTAATTTCAATTATTTTCATTAGTTTTATTGGTTAATAACAGGGGTCGCCCAGGGTAGGGTGTAGGTAGAATGGAACCTCTCTCAAGAATTTAGGTTTTGAAAAAGTATACCTTGGTCCCTCATTTGATGATTTTCAAATTTTATGAAGAAATTAATTAATTAATTTTTTAATATTTTTTTGTCGCGCGAAAAGATATTGTTCAAAATATTTTGGCGCGAAAACGTATTTAAAAAAAACTATAGTAGAAAAACGGTGAGTTCTCCCGCTATCGTGTTTTTGAAAAAAATTATTTAAAAAAATTGACGGAAAAACAGATTTTGTAAAATAATTGACTTATAAAACCATGTTTTGAACCCTTAATCGATTTTCAGGATTTTCAGAAGCTGAAGCTTTCGAGCTCTGGTTAATAAAAAAAATTCGAGTGTCTCGTCTATTATTGATAAAAATTTGTCTCTCTTTTAATTCAATTTATACAAATTTATTTAATGTAAACATAATAATTATGATATATTCTTAAATTCTATACATAATATGTCTTAATTTCCAGATTAAAATATGGGTCAAAATAAAAAATAATTTTGAATTTCAATAAAAATATTATAAATTAAATTAATTACTAATGTAATTAATTTTAATTCGAGTTTGAATTTACCCAAAAACCTTAGAGTTTACTATTATAAGATAGTGTTAGGAATTTGTGAAAATATAATAACTTAATTTGGGATTTGTGGAGCTATTAACTAATTATTATAAAGACTCAATTTTAGCTAAAACTTAATTTGAAATAATTTGCGCTTAATGTTGAAATAAGCCCATAAAATGACAAAATGTAATTTCAAAATTGTGACATTTTCCGAAAATATTGTGTTTTAAACATGTTTTCTGCTAATTATAATGTGCTTATGATCCGTAATGACTGTTATAATCCTTTATAGAAATGTGTGGTTTCACTAGTTTTGCAGAACATAAACTCAATGATAGTGTTTCTATTTGCGTCACATCTCAATGAGTATTATTCGCATTTATTCTTGACAGGAAGTTGGCGGATGAGTCGCCTGATCATACTTTTCATGTCACTGATGCACTTTATCGCTTTCAAGTAAATACTAGCAAAACTAAAGTGCTCTCAACTATATGAATAAGTTTATGCAAGAAAATGCTTCTAACTTCCAAAGAGACGCATTTTTATTTGTTGAGGTAATAATCAAATAAAAAAGTGCTTTTCCTATTCATATAATTATTTAATTCATATTCAATTTGTTACATAATGTCAATTAAGTGTTATCAATTTGACAAAACTTAAACTAACTTTATTCAAGCGTCACATAAAAGTTTGAAACATTAAATACACTATTTATTAAGCAAAACTTTTCATTTTAATGATAATCATTTTCATCAGATTTTTATCTTTAAAAGATTCAATGAAAGAGAATGAATGAAAGATTTGAGATGAAACTAGACTTTGTAATTACTTTAATCTAATTATAATCGAATTGTTTTCAGTTAGTGAAATGGTTTCTTCAAATCATTATAAGAATCAATTTTCCGTCAGATTCGATGGAATACTATAGAATTGCAAAGCGAATAAAAATTAAGTTCTACGGAGATTTTTAATATTGATGACGAGTTTTATATCGCTACATATTCTTACAGGTATGACAGGTACTGCACAAATCATTTATACATTATGTTAAATAATAAATGTGAAAATTTGTTTTAGAGAATTAAAAAACTTAATTTTTATATAAGTTATAATTATTAAACATTTTATTAATTCTATTATTTATATAAAATACAAATTGATAGAAATTACAGAAAAATATTATGCCGTATACTGAAACAAAAACAACTTTATGGCGTTTTCTTTACATTGACTAAACTCACCAACAGAAACAAATGTAGAAAGAGTTCCTCTGCACTGTACTTCTTGCGTAAACTTATTTATAGAATTCGTACAATGCATGAATGCCTACTGCAATGCTCTTTGAATGTATTTTTTTTATCCTTTTGCGATATAATGAAATTATAAATCAACATTTGATATCATAAGTCTCACTCACCTTACTTTCATGTTTTTCTTTTTATTCTTATATATTTCGCTATTTCATTGAGATATACAGTACTGTATATGCAGAGTAACTGAATATTCCTTTTTATTTTATCAGAAATGAATCAAATCTTAGGCTGACTTTTATTAAACATATATATAAATAATACCTGTATATAAAATATAATATAAAATGTTATATATATAATAATCAAGGTCTACATTGTCTGAAATCTGACTTTTTTCTATTAATTTGCGGAAAATGTGATACTCATACCGATCATGAAATAATAAGTAAAATGAGCTCAAAAAAATTGAAAAGTTTTTTGATAACTTTAATAACTTTTTTAATTTTTTGTTAATATTCGAAAAATAAGGGGTGTCCCATAAGTGATTGGACTCACTTTCAAAGCATATAATTTCAAAACTTGTATGGAAGTAGCATTAATTTATATATAAAGCTATTTGAATGAAGCTAAAACTTCCTCTCCGATCAGCAGAAGATTCTTCATAATGCTACTTCCTTTCAACTTCTTTATGGTCATTTTTTGACATTGTTCTCCATATAATACCGAATTTCCAGTGTTTTTGGCTATTTTGACCTTTTTCTTTAATAAAATTTACAAATGGACAAAAATTTTCGGTTCCGGTCATATGTCTTGCTTGCGGAACATGTGAATCCTTAGCACATTTTATACCGAAATTTAAGTTTTGGTTTCGCAAACATTGCTGCACATCTTTTTTTGGCAATGAATTTCGAGCCAAAACAGCCATTTCATGAGATTGATATGTTGGGAAATTGCATGTAAACCTTTATTATATTTACATCACCCTAAGAAGGTTAATGAGGATTTTGTTCGTGATAATTATAAATTAGATGCCTATTTGAATTAGATCATAATTAAAGGTTTTTTGAAAATTTGTTCAAATATTTGGCTCAAAACTGAACATATTTTGTGACCCTCGCTCTCGAAATTCCGAGAATTTGAAAAAAGTAACTTCTCTCCAAAAATTATCTGGCTGCGCATATGTATACCTAAATCTACTTAAAATAAAAATTAAATTGCAATATTTTTTATTCATATTGATTTTGAAATTTTAGTTCAGAAAAGATTTCGCTGTTTTAAATCGGGTCTGTGTCAAAATCCCGACAGCCATAATCCCGACACTCAAAAGCCCTACAGTGTAAAAATCTCGACAAAACTTAATCTTAAATAAAATTGTTAAATCTTTTCATTTTAATCAAAATTTGAGTTTTAGATTTTAATTTACACTTATATTTAATAAAGAACCTAACCTAATAATACCTAACCTAAATTAACACTGTTAAAATTATATAATGTCGGGATTTTGACACTGTCGGAATTATGAACTTTACCCCTTTAAATCAAATTTTCTGACTTTTCTCAATTTTTAAGGCTCGATAATGACAATAATTTATATTAATTATATTAAAGAATAATGATTTAATAGAATGGTTTAAATCAATAGAATAGGTATTAATTTTCACTTTAAAACTAAATTTTGGATAATATGCTTTCGATTAAATTTTGTTTAAATTGAATTTTTTTTAAAGAAGATTCATCGAAGATGTAGGCAAACAATGATTTAGTTCATAGAATAGTATTCTTTGAAAATCGCTATAATAAAGAATTGTAATACAAAAACGTGATACTATTATTCTCGGTGTTCTTATAAGACTTGTGCTCAACTGTGCTCAAGACACACATCTGATACTTTCTATCTTTAGCTGTTCTGTGAACCAAAATTAAATAAAATTAATTTTTAGTTCACAATCGATGATAAGGCGAGTCATGAGCTCAAAGCTTCGCACAAAGCTTAAGATAGAAGTTGGACTTCTTTTGTTGTTATCAATAACTAGTTTAGCTGTATATATAATGAAATGATATATAATTTGTTCTCCAAATAAGTTATTAGATTTTTAAAAGAACTTATTCTGTTGTTATTCTAAACTTAAATAAATTCTTTATTAGTTAACAATATTTGATAACTTTCTATTGCGGTTTCTTTTTTAAAATACTTGTCATATAATTTCTGTTTATTTGAAAGAAAGGTATAAATAATTTTTTACATGAAGGAAATAATGGCATCAAAATAATAAGAATCAAGAATTTTCTCATATCATTTGTTTCCAATTATTTTCGTATTGTTCAGAGCTATTAATATAATATAAGAAATCTCTCGAGTGTGTCAATATGTAAAGACTGTGATTATGAAAAAGGCAGCGTTTCACTGAAGATCAAACAAGTGAAACAAAGGATTTTGTCCGACTTCGATTACTTCGACATTCATTATTCAAAATATCAATAGATATACTGTAAATATTTTATTTCTAATGGTACTTATCTTTGTCAGGAAAACAATACAACAATTTTGAATTAAAATATTTATATAAAAGATATATAAACAAATGCAATAATTGAATTGAAAACCATGAAATGGAAGTTAATTAATTTAATTAATTATTCCATTATAAACGCTAAAGAATATAATTTGTTCAAGAAATGAATTATTTTAAAAGAAATTATGCGCATTGTATTTATTTTTGATAAGATTTCAAAAAAATTTTTAATTTTATAAATAACAAGTGTAAAAATTGATTCAAAATAAATTTATATTCAAAAATCTCTTCAAATGAGTGCCAAATACCCCCATTTAAATTATTGCTGATATTGCACAAATTGAATAATTTGATTAATTAAAAGCAAATTATAATTTTTTATTTTCAAACAATTATATTTTGATTACTAATTATTAATTTGATTACACAAATGACATGGAAAACATAATTTTGAAAATATTATTTGATTAACTTAATAACTACATTGTATAAGGAGTAATGAAGCATTAATGAGAGCCTCATTCTGTATTAATTTAAATATTTGCTATAAGAACACAAGAATGACATTGTATAAAAATTATTTAATAGAGTTTTCTAATTTGGTTCTACCGAAGTTCAATTAGCTATAATTTTGTTTTTTTATTATCCACATAAGTAAACAATTATCAATTGTGTAGAGTTATTTTGAAATTATTTTTATTTTATATCCACTCATTTAATGAGGTTTCGAAACAACAGTGAAAAACTTATGAAAACTGCTGTTCTATACTTATATAGAGAAGCAAATTCTGCTGAAATAACTCAATTTAATTATATATTCGTCAAGAGAAACATCAATCAAATAGAGTGTAAAGAATTTTGAATTGATATGTAAAACCAGCGAAAATTATTACCTAATTTTGTGAACAAAAGTTCTCAAGTATAGAAAAAACTAATTACTTGAAAAGGAACTGCAAATATTTTGAAGATAACGGAATATGTCATTTGGAATCGCACCCATATTATACTTTTTATTATATAAGTTCATTGTTGCTATTGTTTAAGGCAAACAAACAGTAATTCTAATAAATAGGAGACATGTGATTGCATTCACTGCTTTTATATGAGTCGCAATGTTAACCATTGATTAGAGGTCTGTTTGAACCCCTATATTTAAAAAAAGTCGGAGAATTCATAGATTAAATTAAGATAAAAATTAACTCAGAAAGATTTGGCTCAGTCTACTATACGTATAGATAACTCAATGCTATTGCACTAATTTTTATTTGAAGCGTTTGGTAAAATGATTGTTTCCACAGTTTGAAATATCATAACATTCACTTTTCGATAAGATTTAGTTTTGTTTTTATTACTATTATCGTAAAATACACAGTAATTGTTAAAAAGCTATCTTAATATAAATAATTTTCTTGCACTACATTCACTTTTATGCTTTGGTTAATTATAAATTTGAGTAATATATATATTCAGTTAATATTATAAATAAATACTTAAGGATTGCTTCTGTTTTAGTGATTTTTAGAGGAATTTTGAAAATTAATGCAATGTTGAGTTTATAACTGAAGTTAAAGTTGCTTTAAATGTTGCATCTGTTGAACGGAAACAATTCCATGTGAAGCAAAAGTTGATGAGTGCAGACTTTCTATATTTATTCAAGTGCTTTTCCTTTAAACGTTACTTAAAAGTGAGTCAAGCCTTTCAATAAAAGATACTTTTATATCATTTACGTAATGGAAACATTTTCCTGTATGAGTACCGATGAAACAAGTATTTCATGCTTTATGGATATTCGTAATCGTGTGAGGAGACCGAGCCTTAATATTAATAACAATGCACGTGGATTCAGACGTAAGCCTGCTCTTAGGCTAAATACACGTCGCCGCTCGTCCTTAACACCATTGATTTCCTCATCAATTCAAGTTACGCCTGCAGTTCAAGTGAAATACTACCAGAGGAGATCTTCGCTTACTATAGCCCACCATAATTTGACCAGAAGATCTTCTCATAGCTCTCATAAAAATCAAAGGTATGAACATAAATATGAATTATGTTATTCTCGAGATTTTTGAAAACATAGAGTACTGTTTGTAAATAACTCTATTAATTATTTAAATTGATAATAATTCTCTTGAGAAAATTTCTGTTTGTTTAAAGATAAAAATTCTTTACGATATAATTCCCCATAAAATAGTGATTTATAAATCTGAAACTGTCCAAACATTAAGTCTAGAAATTCATTTAATTTATTAACCTTTAGAAAGCTGTCAAAATTTAAGACACTTTAATATTTTCACAAAGTTTAAGTAAATAAATTATAATAAACACTAAACTAAATTATTATAAATGCTCAACTAAATTATAAATTCTCTCAGATTAATAGTATCTCAAACTTGTTCATTCAAAAGTTTTACACATAATGAATAAAGAATGCTTTGCAACTTTTTATCATTTAAGTGTAGTAAAGAGATAATAAATCGCTGCTAACGAATAAGTTGTCAGTAAATTTAATTATGAGAGCCAAGTAACTACTTGTTGCCCTCACTCTTTGTACTGTGCTGAAGGAT
>JAQGCH010001562.1:0-15235 GCA_034699485.1 Nanhermannia elegantula | reverse complement strand
CTATCACTAAAAATGAAAGTATCAAATTATGAGTTTATAAAAAACTACTTGACATCAATATTAGTAATATCTCAATATAGAATTCTATTATAAACAAAAATTATAAACAAAATAGTTGTTTATTAGTGTTCAGTCATTAATCAATACAGTTATTCTCCGTTATAGTGAAAACAATTATAGTTAGAAATATATTTTATAGCGAAGAGTTGACTGTATCCATAGTCTCAAATACCTTTTCTACTCTAATTAATATATAATTAAACCCCGTTATAGTAAAGATATTAGGTTTTTCTTGAGATTTTTACTATAAATAAATAAACTGTACTCTAGTTTTTAATATAGCCATAAGTTAATGCCTTAAACATTATTTAATTATTTTATTTATATATATAGTTATTGAATATATAATTTTTTATGCATTAATATTATTAATGACAGAAAGTGCAAAACAAACAATTTCTTAATATCAATTTATATTCACTTTATATTAAGTTTGTTCAAATGCTCTGACATATAATATATAAAAATTCTGTACTCTTTGACCCCTTTCAGAGCTAACTACAGACTATTTATTACAAATATTAATGTTTACATTAGATAAGTAGAGAGAAAGTATACCATAAGCAGAATTATTTAAATTCATTACAGTCCTGGTAGACAACAAGATCTTGAAATCTGATGTGATTTTTTCCAATATCTACAAAAAAAAGATATTTATATTATATTGAAATATAATGTTATTATAATAACATAGTTTATCCCGTTTATAGTGAAAATTTCGATACTATAAATTGCCTTCATTATAAACGGGGTTATACTGCAGAGCTGTCCAAGGTATGAAGCTCCAGGGGGGGGGGGGTACTATTTTTAAAAAATGGTACCTTTTACCCCCCTTCCAAGGTAAAAATCTAAAAAACCATGAAGGGGGTCTACAACTCAAATGGGGAACCAAGTTAAAATTTCGGACCTTAAGGAGGAGTTATACCTCCCTCCACCCACCCTTGGGCATCTCTGTTATACTGTGTATTAATAGTTACATCTTTATTATAAGCGGATTTTTACTATAACTGATTTCACTATAATTGGAAAAATATTTTATATATATTACCTCTTTATAACATTTATTGGGTTCCAATTTTACTTCATCTCAATGAGATAGATAGGTAACTAATAATTTATTTAAAAATAAACTTTAATATAAAATTATTTAATATTTTTTAATGAATACCTAATATTGTATAATAGATTATAACGAAAGTTATATAAAAAATTATGATAAATAGCCGCACAAATTGATTGAGGTTTGAGATCACAAAAGCTGTTTGAGGTAGACTTGGTATTAGACTCAGTACTAGAAAAATATCTCTACATTTATAGAGATTTTGAGAGGATATGAATGTGAACTGACTCTTCATATCCTCAAAGGGGTTAAGGTTATAGATTTCGAGAGGAAAGTAGTCGTTAGTATCCTTTTCTAACTTCTATTTTTCATGTATTTCTTATTAAAAGTGGTTTTTATTTTTTCCTTTTTGTAATTCTAACTAAAATTTATAATATATTTCTTATGAAAGTTTTATTAATTTAATTAAATAACAATTTTCTATAAGTTTTTTTTATAAAATTTTTTATCCTTATAATCAACGAAACAAAAGCTTAATTAATAGTTAATCTTCTAAATAGTTATTAAATAGTTTCTAAAAATTACTTCAATTCGCAAACATTAAGAAAACGCAATTTTTAAAAAATAAAAATTTTTACTCAAAAATGATCTAAAAATAAAAGTATTTTGAAATACAAGTATTAATAAATCATACTTTTAAATGCTTGAACTTAAAAGCGTTTTTGAAATATTAAATATTCAGAAAATACAAGAGTCTATTGAGAGTTAGGAATCTAGAAATCTCTAAAATCTTATTCACTATAAAACAATAATTGAGTTGTTTTTAAATATTTCAAATAAAACTAAATCAAACTTTTTTATGTAATGTGCAATTGAAGTGCATTTTCGTTCTTTATTAAAATTGATTATATCTTTTAAAAAAAATTTAAGATAAATATAAAAAAATATTTAGTTAATGACATGACACACATGAAATTTTATTCAGCCATCTTATTCAGGAAGCCACGCATTTTCTCATAATTAGAGTGGGGTTCTACTGTTTTTATTAAATGTTTGTCTGTATCATTGGTTAGCCACCGGTGGGGAAAAGGGGGGTGGGTAACTAATAATACCATAATGTTTATGCAATTAATTTTGCGTTTGTTCACATTATGAATGTTTATGAGTTTTTTGATTAATTTTTATGAATTTTATTGTTTTCTGGATCTAATGTGTACAAAAACATGTGATAGACGCCCATTGCACTAAATTATAAAATAATCTATTATATGTGGTTCCATGTGATAATCTCGCAAACAAAATCTCGAATACAAAAATCTCGAATACAATATCTCGTGTACAAAATATCAAAACAAAGTTAATAATGCACACCGACACCTAACCTAAACTAATTTTTTAAACAAATCTTATGTTACTTATCGAATTTAATAAAAAATTTAAATTTTTGAAAACTTTGAAATTTTTCGAGATTTTTATATTCGAGATTTTGTATTTGAGATTATGACGCTATACGATTATATGTTATAGGGACCAGATATTTGTATTCACTATAAGGCATTTTAACAATACATTATAGGGATATATTTATAATTATTTATATCAAATGTGAACACAATTGAAAAAATGTCATTCACTATATTGAGGATTCAGTATAAAGGGGTTCGTTATACTACTGCAATATATTTCTTAAATTATAAGCCCTTTACCTAAAAACCAAAAATAGGGAATACGGCACTGGTAATGATCTAAGACTATAATAAAAACAAAATGTAAGTGACTGGCAAATCACCGGTAAAGATGTTTAGGGTCAACGGTTGAACTCAGGACCCTTCTATCATAAGTCCTACGACTTTCCACCCAATTGCACTTATTTTGCTATATTTGTAGTAAACCTTTTAGCTCAAAATTAAATTTGAATCTGAGACGACAGAAACATATTATTAATGTATAGTTTGTCTGATAAAAAGCAAACTTATAATTGTTTTGTATAATATATAAGTTTCTAAAGTTTTCATATGAGTATGAATTTTCAATTAATTTAAATTATAATTTACTCCGAAAGTTAAATTATGAAAAGTTTGCTTTAAGTGGATTAAAAACAGGGGTTCAGTCGGTTAATAATCAGGGGACTGAGATATTCTATTTAGAGAATAGAACCGTCGCCATTTTTAACGTGTGTGGGACGTTAATCAAAATATAGCGTTTTGATTAAGCGTTTATTTAAGCTTTTTTTGGTCTCTTTTCTCTTTTTTTAATTTTCTTTTTAGCATTTACTTAATAGGAAATAAGAAAAATTTTCATATAACTTATGATAATTGTGTGTGAAATTGACTTTCTCTCAAAAATATCAATCATTAATAATAAAGAAAAAATAAATGTGAAATTTAATCTCTTATGTATAGTATCATAGATCTAATTTCCAAAATTTGAATGTAACTCAAAAACTTTTAGTTCACTTAAATTATTAATCATGGCTTCAGTTTATGTATATATAAAAGTTAGAAATTTACTGCTTTGCCGAGCAGTTGCTTATGAGACACAGTGCTAATAAAGTCTGCAAATGAGTTGAGATCTAGTGTTAAAGTTGTAGAGATGAACATATTTTCGATCCCTCGGTTTCTATTGTATTCTCTATTGATTATAATAATAAGTGTTTCGCTTAATGCTGAAGAAGAGGACTCAATATCAAAGTCAAAAGATAGTAATGGATATTCAGGTGAGAAAGCTTTACAAAGTTTTTTTAATATACAGTAATACCTCGATATAGTGAATCCTCTTTATAGTGAATACAAAATGTTGATCCTCAGCAATTTACTATATCGAGGTATTAATGTATAAAAAGTTCGTAAAGTAGAATATTTGTTGAAAATACAAGTTTTTTAAAATTTTATAAAATATTTTGAATATAATTCATGTTTAACGAGTCTATAAAATTTATGACTTCCGACGTGTCATCGGAAAACTCGTATTTCAATTCCCTCGGTTGGGCTTTTATTTATTTTGTATATAATTTAATCTAAATTAACCTAAAATATAAGCCTCACAAATGTTTGATTTAATAATTATTTTATTTAAGCTTAAATTTTAAATATTTTAAACAAAGTAAGTTATTATTGAAATTTAATGTGTTTTAATACAAACATATAATAGCCGAACGGGAAATGAACTCTATTCTTGGAATTGCAGGTAGGGTGACCACAATTCCAGATTTCAGCTAATAGTCCAGAATTTGGGCTATTTTCAGAAAATTCAATGCTTGGTCCCGTCTTCGATTTTTAAAGCTGTACAGTCACGGAAATTAAAGCTTACAATTGAACTTATGCTTCATTTTGATAAGACTTATCTTTATTAGTTTGAGTGAAAAAAGATTAAAAATTTTAGTGATAAAGCCCACAAAATTTACTTTTTAATCATTAATGATCCAAAATTATGAGTATTTATATTTGAATAGCAAGATAGCAAAAGGATAAGCAGCCATCAAAATTAATAATAAGTTCAATTGCAAGCTATTTTTTCCGTGACTGTACAGACAATGTCCAGTTTATGTATAATAATACATTAGATGTGGTCTGGATGTGGTTACCCTAATTGCGAGCCCGATGTGCTGCAATTAATATTTAATTTTTATGCACTCTACATAAGTTATGATCACCTTTACTCATTTTTTAGTGGGCTATTTTTTGTTGATATCCTTTAAAAATAAATTTTTTTGTTTGAATATTAAAAATTAGGAAAAATGCAGAAATTTAATGGTTTTATTGCTCCCGTGGAAAGCGGTAGGGATATGACAGATATGGTTAAATATCTAACTAATATCGAAGAATGCCTGAAATTATCTGATGGCATGAGATTCAAGAAGAATTACCAGAAGATTGAAGACTACTTTGGTTTGATGCGAATGTTCAGACACAAAAAACTTATCAGTAAAAAGTGTCAAAAATTTTTCTAGGCTTCCGACAAAAATTGTATTAATAAATACTTAATATGCGGTATTGTATACAGTGATGAAAAAATTATGAAAAAATAAAATTGCACTGAAAAATGAATAACATTTCACTTATTCGTTGAGAGTTTATATTTTGTATTTATTTTTATCACAAATTTTAACCTTTTTGTGCTATAAAATCCAGGGTTTAATCTTTAATCACGTTATAGAATTAAATAAATTTATGCTTTAAAATGTGTTTTAATTCCCGTACATTTGTTTAGATTTAAAATTAAATACAGAATATTTGTATTATTAGTGTTGTGAATATTAAAGTTAATGAATTTGGTTGAAAACATATTTATTTAATAAATTTTAAAATTTTATTCCCATTTCCATGGATTGAGAATAATTTTCTCACTATTGTAAAATATAATCAACATATATCTGAGAAATTAAAGTTTAATTATATAAATGTAGTTTTGAGATTTCATACAACAGTTCAAATTATATACTACTTAAAAAATTATTCTGAATATACTATACTCCTGAAGTTCCCAAAAGGTAAGTCCCGGCCAACAGGTATGCCCTGTGGGGTAGATTTGGGCCTCAGAATTATATTTGGATACTGTGCAAAGTGGACCAAGGCGTAGAACCACTTCAATCAACATTTATTGTAAACTAAATGAAAACTTTTTTTAAAATTAGTATATCTAATATACTAGACCAACCCGTCCAGTTTCTGGATTGTCCAGATTTTGGGCTATTTTAAAAAAATAAAGTGCTTGGTCCTTCTTTGAGTTTTTCTAAAAATAAGAATTTATGAAAAATTATCCTTTGATTTTTTAAGCCGCCCAGATTTGCAATTAATTGAATAAAGAATTGTTTTTCAATGTTATGTAAAACGTGAAAAAAGATTTCACTAAGCGGTGGCACACATAGCACGTACGCAGTAATGGGGAGGTTGGTCAGCAAATAAAGTAGTACAAATTATTACAATCCTACATGCTTAACATTTGGTAAAAGCGTCCAAGGAAGGGAGTAGGGTAAGTCCCTAATTCCTTTTGTTTTATTTGTTTCACATTTGCAAAACTTATAACAACGGGCATATGGTATGTCTATTATTTGAAATAATGTAATCAATGCCAACTCAAGAATGAAATACTTGAGCTCATGAAACGAGATTCTGCTAACGAGTAAACTTTTACATCAAAATACTTATACAATTAAAAAAGTTTAGCAAATTGTTACAGTGTATGAGCTAATTATTAGCCGCTAAAATGATCTCGTTACTTGAGATTTTGAAAAGTTGCAAGCATAATTATAATTTTACAATTAATTATTTATCATATTATTGTACAATTGGCTTAAAGAAAAGCGGCAAAGGCTTAAAATGACTGCTTTTCTGAGTCTTAATGTGAAAGCAAAACGGTTGAAAATATAAATTTTGAATTAGTTTTTTCTATTAGTATACAGTTAACAATATATTAAAAGTTCATTTTAGCTTGAATTTAAACTTTTGTGAACTTTTTTCCGCTGATATATCTAAAATCAGTTTATTTTAAAATGAATTTGACTTTACACTAAAATTTAGTCAAAATGTTTTGCCGATTTACTTTGAGCCCATTGTACATACAAGGTAATTAAATTATTTTATTTTCTAATAAAAATTAAGTAACTCGTTAAAAATTGCATGTACAATGAATTTGGTTTAAATGTAATGAGAGAAAATATAATTTCATTCTAACTCCACAGACTACAAAATCTATTCCATTCCACATCCGCACAATTTTTAAATTTTGTCTTCATTTTCATTCCATTTCACAGCGTTATATTGATTCCACATATGGAATCCACACATTTCATATAAAATCCAATTTTAGTTCTCTTGTTTGGGACTCTATAAGATTTATCCTAATAATAGTCACTGATTTCAGCAAAAATATTCCTAAAGAACAAATGTTTTCTATTTTTTAAAAGCGAAACAGACATTATTAAACCTATATATAACATAAGCAACAGTACAATTTGTGGTGATTTCATCTCAAAATTTAAATCATGTGCTATTAAAAATAGGTATATTTTAAAAAATTAACTTGATTTTATATTATATGGTAGTCACGATTTACTATCATATCGCAGCATTTCTTTTCGCGGCCCTTTTTCGCATTATTTTCTTTCAGCGCCATTTGTTTAAGCAGTATTTTAAAGTTTCTCCACATTATAAATCTCTAATATAAACACGTTGTTTATAAAAACAAATCAATTAATCTTATAACTCGGATATATTTTGCGCCAAATTGTTTTTTTTGAAGAATCTAGCTTTTTAAAGAAAACATTAAAAATCAGAGTTTTATCGTTATTGTTTGATGTGTTGAGGCTTAAATCAAATTAAATTTTAATTACGCTTAAAGAGCTTACCATAGAACTTTTTAAATTTTTCTGAAAATTCAATAGGGGGAAAGGGACACATTTTTCGAAAATAAAATGAGAATGAAATAAATGTAACAATAACATTTAAGTGGAAAGAAATCATATTGTCACCTTTACATTTAAATTGAATAAAGATGCGTTATAAATGCAGCGTAAATTGAGTGAGTAAAATTAGAATCTACTAGGAGCACCGGCGGCACTTTGTGCCGAAAATAAAATTTCTGTTGATATCCCGTGAAATTATCGTTTTATTAAAATTAAAAAAATTATGTTTAAGAATACAGCCAATAAACAAAAGCGCTTTCTGTTTGAGTTCATGCATATAGAGCACATTGAGCATTGAAGGTAACACATTGAAAGCATAGCATAAGCATACAGTATAGCTATATAGCATTTGAAAGTCTGAGGAAGAGACAGAAATATAGAGATGACAATACATTTTTAGTAATATGGATTTAGTGAGCGGTTGGCGAATACAGTATTACACTTTCTTCTAAAATACTGCTTATAACTGACGAGTAGGTTCAATTTTTTAATTTTAAGTATATTTTTAATTTTTGAATTGTGTTAATATCCTATATAATTTAAGTTGTAGATAAAGTGTTTTAAATTATTGCGTTTTTAAACCCTTATACTTGAAGATATAAAATTAATGTTATAGCCTTTACACTGAATTTTTACACACACACACACACACACACACACACACACACACGCACACATTCAAGCTGAGACTGACAATATTTATTTTAAAAATAAATCTATTTAAGATATAACCCTCACAACAAATAATTTAAATAAGCTACACCTTAGAATAATTATGAGAATAATTTTTATTATTTTTTATGCTACAATTGGAACTAATTATTTTTCAAATTTAATTATAACTAAAAGTACAGAAAGTTTAAAAATAAAGAAATTAATGTATATTTTTCTCAAATCATAAGCGGGATGGCATATACCGTGAATTTATCTATTTAACTGCAAAAACAAACCAAATTTTCAGTTCCCTACCAACCGCGACTGGGTTCCTTGTTTTATCATAAGGGATGATACATATAGTACGTACGCAGTCATGAGGGAGAGGGGGGGTATCAAATTAATTTTTAAAATGCGTACCCACACCTAGAGATAACATAGACAAATACGCTAACAGGGAGAAGGGGAGGGTCTGAAGACAACCCCAAACTGCGTACGTACTATGTGCATCACCCCTAACAATTTTCCCAATTTCTATCATAACAAGAATAAATATATTAATCTCTTTATTAAGCTAAATAAGGATAGCACTTGCTTTAGGATAAATTTTCTCGCAATCACTATCTTTCCGACAAAAACATAAATTTCTGGACAATAGGCGATAATAAGTAATAATGATACAGTAAAAGCTCGATATAACGAACAGCTCGTTATAACGTACATAACCAGAATCCCGTTCGGTCTTAACTTAAGCTAAAATCCATTCGATATAACGAACACTCGATTTAACGGACAAAAATTTTTTACCCCTTGAGGGTTCGTTATATCGAACTTTTACTGTATAACAATAAAAATAAGTTTACTTGAATTCATTGCTCAATATATATTATTAGATTTTAAGAAATATACTTAAATTTAATATATTGCAATTAAATTTGATTAATTTATCTTGAAGCTATTTAGATGACAAATTTCAAGGACAAATATTAATGAGAGAGGATGTATATAATGTTGAGAGAGAGAGAGAGAGAGAGAGAGAGAGAGAGAGAGAGAGAGAGAGAGAGAGAGAGAGAGAGAGTGATAAAACTAATTAGAAAATGCATTTAAATTTAAAGTAAAATTAATTGATTTATACTTAATAACTGGTGACTTAACATTTATTTATAAAAAAAATAAATTATATCTATTAAAATAATATTGAATTTTTAAAATTACATTGAATTAAAAAATTTTAACGGGTGAATATGTAGTATAGCACATGCAAAGAAGAGAGTGTAAACATTATGAATTATAAACCCCTCCATAGAAGCGTGAATATATCCTTCGAAATGACAATTTTATATATTGATTGTTTTTATTTTATTTTAATATATATTATAAATCGGGAGTAATATGGAGTTGCCATTTAGGGTAACCAACTGTCCAGATTTTGGGCTATTTTTCAAAATTATAGTGCTTGGTCCCCCCTTTGAGTTTTTCTCAAAATAAGTATTTTTGAAAAATTATCCTTTGGTTCCCCCTTTGATTTTTCAAGCTGTCCAGATTTGGACTAAATTAGACTTGGTCACCCTATTGCCATTACTCCAATCGTTTATTTTTGCGCTCAAGTTTTAAAAACATAATTATAAGTTAGTGTTTGAAAAATTATATATTAAGACTGTCGCTCAGCTAGCGCGAGCGCGCTCGCGCTCAGATTCTCAATCTTTGCACACCACTGGCAATTAGTATGTAAGCAAATACCTTTAAGCCAAACATAAGACGAATTTAAAATATATACTTTTATGTATTGTATGACTAGTTTTTATTTTAATTAACTGTACAATATTTGACTAATAAGAGTAATTGTGACTGTTTTTATCAATTCAATCAGTCATTCAAATAGTGTTAATCAGAGTTTATCATTGAATATGAAATAAAGTTAGAAATTTTAGGGAAATATTATTATTAATTTTAAATTTATGATTAGTTAAAAAAGTTCTTTTTATTTTATTTTTATTAACAAAATTGGTATTTAGCCCATTGTCAATGCCCTAAATTAAGATTTTAACCCCTATTTTTGCAATTTTATGCTTAATATTACGAAATAAATAGGATTTATTAATTGCCGAAAATAAGAAATTAATATAAACAAACCGAAAGGATGCATATGAACTATTACTTTTGTACTATTTTGATTTTTATCGTTTGTAATTACGGTTGCCAGGTCTCCTGTATTGGCCGGGAGTATCCCTGATTCAGTCAAATTTTGAAAAACACACAGCTTGGTCCCCCTTTGGGTTTTCGGGAAATCTTGAAAATCTTTAAAAATATAGGTCCCCCCTTAGATATTTTAATCTCCCGGATTTCCTCCCGTATTTAAACTCACCTAACCTAGCAACCGTGTTTGCAATTGAATTTTAGACCTTAATATAGAAAAAACGTTTTTGTACATTTAGCTCAGATTCAGCTAAAGTAAAGAGCCTTACAGTTAAGTATACCTTCGACTCTATTTTTGGATTTAAAAGTAAGTTACTAAGTTAGTAAGTCAATTATCGCAACCGTTTATGGTACTTAATTATTATTCTGAATAAAATCTTATCAGACAGTTTTCAGACAGCATTTCACAATCTATGTGAGCAAAAATTCCCTTGGCTTTTGCTAACTTTCATGTAATTTTGTAATAATGTAATAAAATGTTTTACAATAATTAGATTTAAGACACTTTTCTTTATAAAAATTTTCAACGCTTTTAAAAGTTTAGCGGTGATATTGAAAGTTAAGTTTTATCAATAAAGCACTGTTAAAGAACATATCAAAAAATATATAAATCTTAAAGTTAGAAAATTTTTAATATTTATATTCAAAAATTATTTTTCCAAAAATTAAAATTTTTTACGTACTTAAAACCGCTTAAGACAAATACCGCTTTTCAAGTGTGACATCATATGATAAAATTTTATTTTAATTTGTTTCTTAAGATGCACTCACACGAAGCAATTTTTTTGCAATAAATCTGGAATAAAAAATCGTGTTTATTGCACAAATAGTGCAAAAATGCAACAAACAATTTAAACGGAGTAATACTCTGCTAAACTAAAATATTGCAATAGCCAATCAACCTAAATATTTAAATTGGATAAAATAAAATGTACAAATAAATGATATGTGTTTGAGGCAAGAAGAATGCCTTTTCTTATTAAAAGTTGCATGCATGTTGCAAAAGTAGATACGAAGCAAACACCTACGCAACATGTATTTGTTGCACGTGCAGCATGCAATAAACCATTTAAGCAATGCGATTTTGTTGCAAGCTTCGTGCAACAAAATTGCATCATATAAATGCACCCTTATTTACAACTTATAATTTTTAGCAGAATTTTCATTTTTTATAATCAGGTTATATTAACCCGCTTATCACACACAAGCATTTTTAATTCTATTAACATGAATTCATTTTTACACTTTTTATAAGATTTATTTTATTGTTAGCTCAAAGTTATTTTAAAGTGATATTTAATTATGTTTAATATTTATCAGTCTTCAGAAGAGTTAAAATTGTGTTGATTTGAATAAAGATGTTCTGACTTAGCTTACAAACAAAATTATCATAACTTCACACATCATCCAAATCAACACATCTTAAACTCAAGCCCTCATCAATACAGCATTAAAAGTGCATTAATTACATAACAAATGCATAATTAAGATAAGTTATTAACAGTTTCTCATTAAATAAATATAACTTTAAAGCAATCCTGTAATTGCTTCACATGAATAATAAACTCAACACTGCTATCCTTTACTTACTAAACAAAATTAAGTGACCACTACTTCCTCCTTAGAGGATATGTTTATTTTTATATAATTGCCAAGAAATGAGTGCTCTCTTACATATTATATCAAAAATTCATAGCTTTCATAATAAGCGCAAATATTAATCTCCGGTGTATTCTTGTTATACACGTAACTAATATATGGGCTAATTATGAAAGTATAGAGAGAGGCAAAAGTTCCACAAATGACTCTCGAGATTAATATAATTGGAATTAAAGTTTCAAATAAAGTTTACGCAAGATATGACTTTAGCGGTGTTGTTGTTGGCCTACGCATCAAATCATTAATTAATAGCAAATATTATATATACAGTAGTACCCCGTTATAGTCAATTGCTTGGGACCGCTAACTTTAATTCACTATAAAGGAGTATTTTTAACATTAGTTGAATCTAATGTTAACTAAAATTGACCAAAATTTTCATTCACTATATCAAGGATTCACTATAAAGGGGTTTACTATAACGGAGTACTACTGTATATCTTATTTGATTTCTTTAATATTTCTTAAGAAGAGATGCTTTTCATCAAAAGTTCATGCGTTTGGTTTACGCAGAATATTCTGTTTACTGACCCAAAGCATAGGCCGTTATGAGAGCTTCCAGACTTGTAATCGATTTGTGAGTTATATATAAGATATAAAAGAGTAAGAAATTTAAAGAAAATTTTCTACTTTAAAATTGAACTCATATTTTGCTGTATTCGTTGTCTTAACTCAAAAGATAAATTTTAATTATGAATTATTCTGCAATATTTATGTGTTTGTCATTATTCTTATATAATGTCAATAGTATTTTTGCTGTTCGCAGCTCTTATTGTGATTCACATCCATTAATGCGAAAAATTGCGAGTGAGTTAAGAATATAACTTTTTTGTATTTTTAATATGAATTTGAGTTACTTTTTTGTTTTACTTAAAGAATATACTTTTTTTGTTATTCTGAGACAAATAGAGTGTCTATCAAATTATTAATAATAGTTTACAAGAAAATATTTTAAAAGAATTATTTTAAAATGTGTTACAGTTCATCCTCTTTATAGTGAAAGGGTTGGGACCTAAAATACATTTAAGATAAAAGGATTTCATTTAAATAAACTCTTTTAAAAATCATTTTAAAAATTAAAATTTTAACCCTTCAATAAAAGCAAGTTTATTATTATAAATGGCACTAGCTGTATTTAATTTTAAAATATTGTTTTCTAAACGTAGGTCAGATTGCATTCGTGTGTCCTTTACTGAAATAATTTTTTTGTCGCATAAATGAATAAGCAAGAATTCATTTATACTTTTTTATATATGCATGATGCAGCAAAACCTTCAAAAGGGTTCATTTGGGTCCAAAATATTCTCATGTGACTTTATAAAATCTGTTATTTGTGAAAAATCCTCCACTTTTGGTAGTTAAAGTTTTAAATGAATATAATTTTTACTTTTGTACTATTGTTCAACTGATTTTTACATATTTTGAAATGTTAATTACGCTCAATAATAATTAGGACATAATTATACAAAATATATATTTTTACTTAAAATATGTACTTTATGCAATACAATAAAAAGGGTATAATGATAATCTTCATTAGAGATTAGGAAGGTATGAAGTCCAGGGGGGGGCTATTTCTAAAAATTATTTTACTTTGGTCCCATTTACCATGGTAAAATCCAAAAAACCATGGGGGGGGGGTCTACAAATCAAAGGGGGGACCAAGGTAAATATTCGGACCTTGGGGGGATACACCCACCCCACGCACCCTCTTCTCTATCTCTGATCTTCATACCAGCAAAGGATTGTCGTTTACAGTAGCGGTTCTCAAACTGCCTTTTGCGGTCCACTGGTGGGCCGCAGAGCTTAAAAATTAATATTAACCTCTATGAGAACTACGTGATTAACTCTATGTAAGTGGTCCGCGGGGCAAAAAAAGTTTGAGAACCACTGGTTTACAGCAGTGGTTCTCAACCTTTCCCTCTAGTGACCCCCCAATTAAAGTTTAAAAATTCTGGTGACCCCCGAAAATATTAGTTAAATTTTAATTAACTTTTTATACAGAATTAATACAAACATTGAGCTTGTTTATCATTACACAACATTTCTATTCTTGGATTTATTCTTGTCAGAGCTAGTCTGAAATCATTCGCAACTGATATTCTTTCAACTTTGTTTAGTTTTAATTTTTGTTAGAGCTAAAAAACCCGTTATAATATTGATTTTTTCACTCAATTCATATTTGTTTCATAAAATTGAAGTGAAGATTGCATTACAAAGACTTTGATTACTTGTTCATGAAAGTGAATATTTCATTAAATTGAAAAATTTGAATTTTTAAAAATTGAGTCTATGTATCAAGCCCTTCAGCGACCCCTCAATGGGTCGCGACCCTCAGTTTCAGAACCTCTGGTTTACGGTGACTCTATAGAAGTTGTGACTTTATGGATGTTAGAATGTATATAAGTATCAAATTGAATGAGTTCAATAGCAGAGCTTCTAAAACTTATTATGCAATAAAAGTGGTTTTTAATTTCTATACAATTTTTATAAGTGCAAAATAATTTGAGACCTTAAATTTTCGCTTTGCTGTATAAAAAGATCTGATATTAAATACTTTGTCTCTAGAATAAAACAAATTCTATTATTACATTTAACCTTTAAGTTTTAGCCAAATATCAAATAACATATGATCGCTTAAATGCAATTCAAGCTCAAGCATTTAGTATAGAATATAAAACAAGTTATAAAACATATCGATAGACTTAAGGTCTCAACCAAAAATCATTGTTTTCGCTAAAGTATACCATTATCACTTTGAATACAAATCAAAATATAAATATAAAAAACAATTTTTATTTCCAAAAAAAAGTTTCTGTATAAATATTTTGAAACAAATTTACAGTTTATATGATATTTATTTATAACTCACAAATTTATTAATATTAAGATTTATTGTACTCATCAAATAGATCGTGTAAAAGGTTCTGTGCTTTAGGGATTGTGTCAATCGTTTGAATACAAAGTATCGCAATAATTAAAATTTTGGTTATTATTAGGAATATATCTCATTATTTTTTGAATATCGAAATATTTTTTAAAAACCGGCAAATATTCATTATATGCTATAGTAAGACATTGTAAATGTTCTTTATATTTATATTTTGATTTGTATTCAAAGTCATAATCGTATACTTTAGCGAAAACAATGATTTTGAATTCAGAACTTGAAGTGATTTTGGACTCATTGATAGATTCATACT
>JAQGCH010001561.1:0-15237 GCA_034699485.1 Nanhermannia elegantula | reverse complement strand
TTTTCATATTAAAATTTCTGATACCCGCACCCACCCGCACCCGCCAGCCTTAGCACCCGCACCCGACCCGCACCCGCGCGATCAGGCGGGTACCCGCCTGCACCCGCGGGTGCGGGTGTAAAATGCCGGCCTCTACAGTGAATAATGTTTTGATGTTCGAGTTTTAACTTTAAGAATACTTTCAAAGGACAACTTTTTGATAACAATGATATGTGGTTAAGAAAATTAGCAAAACCTGAAAGAACTTGACTTTAATAATAATTTAATTTAGAGTTAAAAAAGGCTCATATAATGCAAATCTTTTAAGAGATTTTGAAACATACATTATTATTATTACATTGTGTAATAGGTATGAAAATTCGAGATTTTGTAACTTGTTTGACGTGTTCTAACGAGGGTTGCTTTTTTAGGCGTAAAAATCTTTTGAGTGTAAAATTACGGGTAATTTTACCAAAATATATGTAGAAAATAAGTTTTTCCGGGTTGCTATGGGATACCCCGAATAATCCGAATATGCCCTACGATTTAGAAAATATCTTTCGGATTTATGTTCTCTTAATCCGAGTTTTCCCGAAAACTACAGAACCACATAACGTATGGAGTGTGAAAGTATTGATTCCGAACGCTCTTTCAGTAAATTAAGGGATATTCAAGAAGTTAAACGAACGACAATCAGAACGAACGAAGAAACTCTTAAAATGCAAATGATGTTTTTTAACCGAGATATTCAAGATATTTTTACTAATTTTTAATAATTTTCATAATAATTAATCGTTTTTTGTATTAAACTCATGTTATAATTTTATAATCGGAATATAACCGCCCAATTTTTGCAAAATTTATCGGAGTTTACTTACGTCCGAATAAACACTCCGATTTTTAACTTTTTCATTCTCCGAAAACCTCATTCTCTAAATAAATGTTAAATTCTGTAAAAATGATAAAACTCTATGAAATTTGAAAATCTTATTTTCTTAAATGATTATTTTTAAATGTCATTAAATTCAATATGACTGACCTTATATGAAATTTTTGTTCACTAAGAGTAATATTACGGTAATTGACCGTAAATAATACACCTGTAAATAGGATGTGCTTACATATGGAATATCCTTAGTTCTAGCGCATCGGTTCTCATACTTTCTTGGTTGCGGCCCACCTTCTAAGGCATTTATTGCTAAAATTTCAATTATTCCATAGAAAAAGCTGAAAATAAAATCGCTTTGCGAACCACTTTTGGGTCGCGACCCATCATTTGAGAATTTATATTCAAATAGCATGTTTGAACCACTTAAGGGTTTAGGAGTGAATAAAGGTTATCGACATTATAAAAATGGACTGATGTTCATCCATAGGATTCATCAGAAGAAATGGAATTATACAAAAATATGTGAACTCACATTAATGTAACTTTTTGTAGACTTGCTTTTATAAAAGTGTATCATACAGTACTGTACCTGTACTTTAATATTGGGGCTAATTTTTATTTATTGAGCTTTTCATTGTTTTTATTTTAACTCAATTTAAATAATTCTAATCATAAGTGAAAAACTTGTGCTTTCAAAGAAATTTGATAACTTTTTATAAATTACATACACTTCAAAAGAATATTAAAAATTTGCAAATATCTAATCATTAAATTAAAAGAGATAGAGATAGAATGGATTTCAATTGAACTCAAGTTTACTTTTTAATAATAATCAAAATCTCTCAAAAACAAAATCAAAATGAGGACTAAATTGAAAAAACCAACTCTAATGACTGGAAATACGACATCGAATCCTTGTGGTAAACGACAGAATTGATTGACATAAGTAGTCCACCAACACAAAGAAGGGCACCACTTATTTTTGACGCAATAAAAGCGATCGACAAATAAAGCGATTACACCGTTTGCATATTTGAGATATGCATCAAATCGAATCGGGAAATAACTGCCACTCAAAGAGAACGACTTTTCTCTCAGTCTAAGACTTGATGCGACCGAACTGTTCGAACCGAAGAAAGTGATAGCAACACATTCTTTTGCCTCAAAACAATCGTTCTTAATAGTTGTTAACATATATACATTGTTTTGATTTGAGTCCAATTCTGGGACATAGAAACACATCTCTTTACCAGTATTTGCATCGAAACACTCAATATAAGAAATCTTTGATGACATTAGATTTTGTGCTACTTTTTCAATTCTCATTGGATTGTATTTGACTACAAATACCTCTTTCATTCTGTTAGCATTCATTTGACCCGAATTATCGACAATCATATAAGCGTTGGCGCCGTAATTGAATGCATGCAATAGCTTACCACTAAATTGAGGCCAAACTGAAGCGATCAGTTTTGGTGTCTTATCCTCAATGGTGAACTTATCGCTTAATACCCAAAAGAATTGATCGCTAAATATATATATTGTGCCATTCATTAGAATGAAGGCGCCATCGATTCTTTGCAATTGACATACTTTATGACGAGAATAATAGATATTTTGCAAAGCATTTTCTCTATTAACCACTGAGAGTATGAATACCAGACTAGAGATAACTGCAACTGTGCCTATGATTTGATTAATTCTGTTGACAATTGACATTTCGACTATTTTTTAAATGATAAAAGTTTTGAAAATTTTTGTCTTAACTTTATTTTTTGAAAATTACTATAAGTGAACATAAGCTCTCAAATTCAAATGTTAGTATATATTGAAGATCGCGATCAACAATAAGTTTTGCCAAATGATAAGCTCGTTGTAAAGAAATTGATTCACTGCATGTGATCGCAGGCACATTGATATTGCAATTGTTGTAACTTTTTATTTAGAATTAATTATCATTTAAATAGTTATAAGGGTTTGTAACAAAAAGAGATTTGTAACCAAGTCCTAAAACTTTGAATAACCTTAAAAATGATAAAACTATTGTAAGCGGATAAGAGTGCAGGAACTGTAGTATTAAATCGAAGTGAATATAAAGTTCTTGTGGATAATCATCTAAAGAATAAAGTTTATAAAAAGTTAGATTTAATACCAAAAGTTTATAGTTTGGAGAATGATATCAAAAACTCTTAAAGATTTAATAATTGTTTCCAAGACTCTATTGTATGCCAAAAATACATAAAGAATCGATGGAAATGAGACCAATCATTAATACAGTAAATTGTGATTCTTATAAATTAGCAGAATTTGTCAAAAATATTCTTAAATCAATATTTACAATACCTGATTATGTTATTAAGAATAGAGAAGAATTTGTAGCAAAAATAAATATTAGTGAAGACAATAGTTTGCATAAAATTGATGTGAAATGAATTGATGGCTGTGTTGAAAAGAATAGTTAAGAATTTCTCAATTGATGAAAATTTAAATGAGATGACCAAACATGATATTATGAGATTAATTGAATTGGTTTTAGATCATAACATATTTGTTTATAACTCAAACTATTTTGTGCAAATCGATGGTCTATTTATGAGATCAACAGTTTCCCCGATTTCAGCCTATATTTATTTGGACCACTTTTTAAAATACCTCAACTTAAAGATTTCTTTATGTTGATGACTGTCTAATCATCTGTGACACTAGTTATGGTTCTTTTGATAAATTTCTTAATCGTTTGAATGAAATTAGGAACAAAACATTAAGTTTACTTCTGAAGTAGAGAATAGATTGTCGTTTCTTGACTTAATGCTAATTAGAAAACAGAATTCAATTGATTTCACAGTATATCGAAACCAACAAACGTGAATAGATATTTAAATTATGGATTACATCATCATTTCAGAGCAAAAATTGCTGTCATTCATTTCCAAATACTTAAAATGCTATTAAAAGGAAGTGAATATCAAAAAGAAATAATTGAAGTCAAAGAGATTGAAGTAACGAAACATCTTTTGAATAATAATTATCTGAAAAAGTTAATATTTAGTCGAATTAATTATTTATATAACAAAAGCCTAACTTATAGTCGATTATTAGATAATAATCAGAATGATTTAAATGTTTGCATACCATATGTTAAAAATGTTTCTGAAATAATAGCAAAGATATTAAGACAACATAAATGTAATGTGAGGTACAGTAGGCTTAAGAACGACATATATAGTAAACTACACAATCATAAAGACCCGATTCCTAGTTCGCACAAAATTGGATGTAATGACTGCATAAAGTTTTATATGGGAGAAACTAAAAGAAGCTTCAAAGTGAGAAAACAAGAGCATTATTTAGCGACAAAAAACAATAACATAGAAATTTCAACATTAACTGAACATTCGTCTGAAACTAAACATAATATAGATTGGGATAACGGAAGAATAGTAAAGACCTCCAAAAATGATTATATTAGGAAATTGAATGAAGGGACTCGTTTATCAGATGAAAGTCTGCTATAGTGGAGAATTTGATTCCTTACTTATGGAATAAGTTTTAATGAGATATTGAACGCGCGCGCAGTATTGTTTAAATGCTCTCAACGTTCACAACTAGTTTTTTGTAATTTATTTTCATTTTAATAATCTGTAGCCCTCAAGAAGATCAAAATTCTGATCGAAAAGCTTTGGCTGATATTATTTTAATCAATAAATTTTGTTTCATTACTTTTCACTGAATAAAGAGTTTAAATTTAATTCTAATAAGTTATAAGTATTGCTGACTAAATATGTGCAATAAATAGTGACTTCTCATTTCGCCTTATCTTAAAGTTGATAAACTTTATTTCTTTTGATTTAAAAATTTTTAATTAAGTTTTGGCTCTTTCACTGATTAATTTAATAATTAAATAACTTATATTAATTAAGAGTCAAATATACTTCATGAGAAAGATAATATAATACATACCGGTACATTTTTGATTGTAATTTATTATAATTTATTTGCAAAATAGAGATTTTACTTAACATTTATATTTGTGGCTCTTTGCTATGCCGTAAAGTGATTTTGAGGGCTAGATATAGAAAAAACCCAGGATATGGCAAATTTTTAAATTTCTACAGTCCCACACTTAAATGTCCAAAAGTCTTTGGGTGGCTATAACCCCCCCCCCCTTGCCCACCCTTAGTTATAGCTGTGGCTCAATTGGCTCTTTTTCTAAAAAAGTTTGCGAATCCCTGGTATAGAGCGAAGCGAGCCAGGCTTACGTAACCTACTTGTGACGGAAGGTAGGACTAGGCATAACTGCGAGGCCCGAAGGGCCGAGCTTTCATCCATTATAACCTAAACAGAGTACAATAACCTGTTTTGAAAATGATCAAATTTTGTTTAATTTTACTATTTCACTGCCAAATTTTTTCATTAATGTGTGTTTATAAATAAAATATTTGTATAAAATATTGATTTTAATTTATTCAAATAATTCAATCAGACTATCATTTAATTTTAAAATTCATATTAAAAA
Source organism: Nanhermannia elegantula (assembly GCA_034699485.1). NCBI lineage: Eukaryota > Metazoa > Arthropoda > Arachnida > Sarcoptiformes > Nanhermanniidae > Nanhermannia > Nanhermannia elegantula. The sequence continues at coordinate 9,853 of JAQGCH010001561.1, read as the reverse complement.
TTGGTTATAAGGCGAAACAATAAAAGGCGAAATGATCAAAAGGCTAAAAGATATAAGGCGAGGTGGGAATGAACCGCAATAAATTAGTATTTGTCATTTCACTCATAAAATCAGAGAAAAGTTCGGATGCATTTTTACATAAATTAAAATATTTTCAGTTTAACATTCAATATGTTTATCAGACTTGAGAAAGAATCGTATTTACATTAATTTTATATTCAGAGTAAATTTTTTTCAATGTATTTTTATAAAAAAACTTAAAAAATCTAAATTATAATTAAATTAAAATTGATTGAGAACTTAAGTTAATCATAATTAATAAGCTATAATTAAAAGCTAACAGAGAGATCAAAAACAATTTAATAAAGCCTATTATATGTGATTATATGATCAAAGAGACGATATATGATGTCAGGTGTGAAATAAAGCAACAGTCAGTTAACTGGTCATCACTGAGTTAATCAGAATTGGTTTCAATCATCTGATGATATACTAAATAGTGTTTTAAAGCATTTTAGACTTTAGACAATGTCTGAGTTCAAGTCTAAAGTCTAAATTGCAAAAAACAGAAATTATATTATAATTGAATATTGTTTATAAAAGGTTTTGAATTTTGACTTAATTTACGCTGAAGATGGGTTAAGAAGTCTTACCCGAAGCTGTCCATAAATTCTACAAATTTGTAGAAAACTTACGATTGTATCTCAAAGTAACAAAAGTTTTGTTTCTTATTTAATATTAGTTTCAAAAATATTGGATTTACAGTGTTTTATGAATTGCTTTGCGTTAGAAATTGTAAATTAAATACTCAAATGACCAAAACTGCTAATTATAAACATGAAAATTCTCCCAACAATAAGTATAAGCACATACATCGATAGAATCACTTGTGATTTTCAATTTTCCTGATGAAGATATGCTTAAACACTATCAAAAAATAGTTTGCAATCAAAGAACCAAAAAAACAAATCGTTACAAACGAGACGAAAAAAGACATGATTTTTATTAAAATTAAAGTTACTTTATATTTAGTTATTATGATTTTAATTGAGTAACGAATAAATCTTCAAAATTAGTTATCCATTAATACCAGTACACTATCAGTCATACAATGTTTGGACTGTACTGACCTTTATTAGAGTGAAACTGAACTTTATTTGTTTGAAATGATTTGAGCATAAAATAGAAGAAAATTCATTCTTAAGAAGTGATTCACATTATTAACCATACATAAAGTCATACAGTTGTCTCACATTGAATTTGAAAATTAGGTATTGGACTACCGGTGCTCTTGATATTAAATATTAGACTATAGAGAACTAACGTAAGTTATTTAATGAACAGTTAAGCATTCATTTGTAAAAATAGTTGTCATTAATAATTGAAAGTTAGTCATGAAGTGAGTGATAATGAACTGCAATCAATGCCATTGAATACCATTGAATGCCATTGAATGCACTCCTCTTTTGATATGCTCTAAATGATTGACAACTTTGAGTATAAGAACAAATATATAATAATTATGTAATTATTTTATTTAAAGCATTCAAATGTGTGAAATGTCTTTAAAATCACTTAAATTCAAATCAATGCCCAAATTCGATGTAATGATGACAATAAAAAGGCCGACACTTATCAGTAATATTTACTTAATTATATGTTTTATTAACTGATAATTAACTGATTGAGACAATGATTAACATTAATATTAATTTCAGATGAAATAAACCGATTTGGGGTGTATTTTGAGTTCAATTATAACCCGAACTCAGTTCGGATCATATTAGACCACAACTCATATTCTAAACTTCAAACTCAACTTCGCTTTTGTTACTTGACTTTGGATGAGACAGAAGTCAAGGACTGCGGACCCGAATATCTAAATATTTCCATAAATGGAAGAAATGTTTATTCATTTTCTGAGGTATTAATTGTTTTGAAGTGAATTTTCAATAATTTATAAACTATTTGAACAGCAAATGGATAATCAAATCAAAGGACCGATAGATATAACAAACTATTGTTTGCCAAACCATACAAATGTATTGCACTTTTGGATGAGTAGACCTGACATTATTTGGTCGATTCCCTGCGCTTTTGAAATATCATTAGTCAAATGCCATACTTCTGAAGATATATTTCAAAAAATTAAGACAGATATGAATAATTATATTCCCATTGGAATTACAAAAGCTATGAGTGAGAACACAATAATAGATATAAATAATAATTATTTTTGTTAATTTCGATATATTTTGAAAGTTAAGAAACGTTTGGCAGCTCAAGAATCCACAGATGATTGCATAGAGATATTGGATGACAGCTTCACGTATTCAGCGCTGTGTCCGGTAAGAGGTTTTATTAAACTTTATGATAATAATCAATAATTTAATTGAAATATTATTTAATCAGATAAGTGGTTCACGTATTGAGTTGGCCTGTCGTACGACTGCTTGTGTTCACATTCAATGTTTTGATTTATTGTCATTCCTAAGAATGAGTGATACGAAGTACGACTGGTTGTGCCCTATTTGTGGCAAAGCAGCGCTGCCCCGCTTTTTAAGAATCGATAGGTATGTTTGGTATTATCAATACTTACATTACAGCCAAACTTTACTTAATTTCTAGATATTTCAGTGATATCTTAACCCAAACCGATAAGTCATGCGATGAGATAATAATTGGATCTGACTGTTTATGGATTGCTTCCAAAAGTAAGAGATACTTAATTTGATTTATTGAAAAGCTATCAGTACAAGCATTAGTTAACTTATTTGTTTATAAAAGGGAACTCTCAATATGGGAACACATCCGAGGAGAGCATCACTTTAGATGATTCGATAGTGGACCAGATCAATGATATTTCATTTACAGATCATCGCAACTCTTCTAAAGATTTGGCAAAAACTCAAAATTGTTGTCATGAACTAAAATCTAAGATTACAAATAATATGGTTTTTGGAGAAATCGAAAATATCCGTAAATAATTATATAAATTAGTAAATTAACTAAAAGTTATGTAAATATTAAATTTGATTACTATTGTTGATTACTTGGATAAAGAATACATTTATAATTATTATAATGAATTAAAAATATATTAAAATAGAGAAGAGTTAATTATTTGTCAATATTTTATTACATCTCATATCATATTGGCTGCAGTGCTACCCACCGAAAATAGTTCCAACAGTGCTATTCGAATACCACTGATATTGTCAACTGTGCTTATAAAAGATAATGAGGTGAAGTTATTCAATTTCAATAATCAAATTTTATACCTGTAGCTCATTATAAATAAATTATAATCTCAATAAGTCTTTCATTAGATAAGAGTTGGCTTTAATTGATATCAGATCTCTTATTTCAATTGAACTTTTAAAAGTTGTTTTAATTTAAAATTATAATATCAATAAATCTATAAAACACTTATCAATTGTGTCCATATATACCAATATTTCAATCTATTTTCTTGTTTTGAGTCTTACAAAAAACCGATATTTGGTTCAATGCTTTAAACCTGAAGTAAGTCTTTTCTTTTAAATTGAAAAAAAATTGAAATTAATCGGTGGACCACTTGTAATAACATTCACAGTAAAGATTTTAAAAGTTCTTAACTGTGTTCTTAACACATACAGTAAAAAGAGTTGTACTTTATATGTGTTTCATTAACTCAGAGGTCGCAAGTGTTTCAGGAGAGCTCACGTTTGTTCAGAATTAGTGATAGTTTTAGAGGGTTTACCCATGTCGGCCTAGGTTAATTCGACCTAGGGTGTGCTCGAAAATAAAACACATGTGGCTGACACATCACATTTCAAAGTTATGTAGTGGCCGGGGTTCGAACTCAAAACCCTTTGAATTAAGAATTTTTTCAATTTAAATATTTGATAGCATTCAGATTTAGTTAAAACTTTAAACCTTTTTATTTCATAATAAAACATTTGAGTTGCTTTTACAAAAATTGATTGTGTCTATAACTTCTTCATATTTAAAACTTAATCAAATTTTATTCTTAACTTTATTTCTAGAAATATCTATTCTCTTGTTAACTAAAGTGTTTGTTTCCTTTTAAAAGTAATTATATTTCTACTCATTTTTCAAAATTATAAACTATTCAATATCTTAATTACTATTACAGATTGCTATTTGTTAGAAGATTTAGTTTTTTATTTATAGTATAAAAATGAATTTAACTAAATATTTCATTTTTTATTGAGTAAATATTTAAAATATAATTTAAGCATTAATTTAAGGCATTATCGATAAGAAAACTGTTTATATGATGCAAAAGCCTCGCTGTGGTAATAAAGATCCAGTTAAAGCCACTGAAGGCATTTAATAGTCAAGTCCTGGTTTTGTTCTTGAAGGAAGCAAATGGTCTAATTATAAGCTGACTTATCGTATTAATTCATTACCTAATTCCATGCCTAAGAGCGAAGCCATCACAACAATAAAGCGGGCCTTCAGTATGTGGTCTGCAGTCACTCCAATCAAATTCATTTCGATAGAGCATAAGAAACAATTGGTTCACATAGATATCCAATTCTCAAGAGGAATACATTGTTGTCATTCCGCTCCACCTAATGATGCAAATTTTGATGGAAGAGGTGGTGAGTTTGCACACAGGTTAGTGTTCCAGTAGTGTACTTATACATATTGAACAATCTCTCTAAAAGCACAGTATTTTCAGATTTTGCCAGTCGTGCAAACAATAGATTTTTAAAATTTTGATTATTTAAAAATAATGTTTTAAAAAACAGTTTTTATCCCCAATATGGAGGAGATATTCATATTGATGACGATGAGCTTTGGACAAGTGATTACCCTAAAGATTTAGAATCTGGGTTAATATTATTACCTCTATATTTTAAGTTATTATAATGATTCAAGTTTTTCCAATTTATAGATAAATCTTTATGGCATGTCATGACCCACGAAATCGGTTAATATTTAAATCTTAACATTCAAATAAATAAAAAAATTTCTACTTCTAAACTTATAGGCCATGCATTAGGTTTAGGCCATTCTTATGTTCCCAATGCTGTTATGGCACCGGTATATCATGAATTTGCGAATTATACTTTGCATTCAGTTAACATAAATGGAATTAGAATTCTCTACGGAAACCAAACATATAATCCTAATCTTAGGACTATTTTAGATTAAATAATTTTTAAATAGCTTCAAACTGATGTGAACTTTAAAAATTTATTATGACATAAATATTTAATTTGAGAGAATACAAATAGACATATATTTATATAATTGTAATTTACATGGGATTAAAAAAATTAGATTTATTGTGAATTAGATTACGATGTCTTTTAACTTTGAATTCTGGCGACAAAACTATCGAAAATGATGATCTTTTTTTACCACAAAACTATCCACAATTTTTGTTTCCTGAAAAAACAGAATTCTTTGAATGAAAACAATCTTTTGAAATAGAGTAGAGTAAATTTGAATAAGTTTTTAATAAAATCTACACTACCGGTACGTGTGTGCTTACCTTCTCAACTGAAATTTGCTGAATAGAAATGTGGGTTACATTGTGTACATTCATTCTGGTGTATCCATAATCAGACGAATAAAAAGCAGCCCATTTTGGTAAAGAAGTTTTAATATCCGGTCGATCTGTTGTTCCCTATTTTTTACAATGAAAGAGTTGTTTAAAAGAAATGTGAAAATATAATCTTTAAAAAAACTTACAGCCGCACCAGTTACTATTTGAATGGGTGCTTTGGCATTTGTGTAATAGTCTGGACTATTAAAAACATTATAATCATAAGTAGGAAAAGATCTTTCATATAAATGTTGGTGTCCATAAAATTGAATGTCAACTCCATATTTGTAAAATAAGTTCTCCAAACCATAATTTGTCTCAACTTTCAAGTCATCGCCAGTTCTGCCTTTTCGAATCTGTAACAATACATTGAGATCTAATAAAATTGGTTTCACTTTATAGTTGTCCTCAATTTAGATTAGGTATCAATTGTGATCTCATTGAATGTACAGTTATCTTACTATAGATTCTTGATGGAAACAGTCTTTTTCATTCTCTGATGTGCAATACATAGGTCTATGTCCTAATGTTATAATCCACGGTCTTTTTTGCCTATTTTCTGGTTTTGTAGCAATTTTTAGGTCATTTTCAAGCCATTCGTACTGCCACTTGACATTAGATTCGGTGAAATATTCGGGCCAGAAGTATAGCTCAGTTGAGAAAGATATGAAATGCGCGGCACCCATATTAAAGCTGTAATAATGATTATTGACTTGTCTACTCTGGGTGTCAATCATTGTAAAGCGATTCAAATAATGAGTGAAATTTCTTTTGGAAATAAATTATTAAAACTTATTTAATTAATTGTAATATATTTCGCAATACCTTTTGTCTTCATGATTGCCTGGGCATACTTGATAGGGAACGTTGGCTGCGATCGGTTCTATTTCTTTCATAAACATATCGCCAACATTTCCATTATCCTAATTAAACAAAACGAAAATACATTGAATATAATTCAGTGCAAATGGGAGCAAAAATTTGACAGTAGGGTTAAATGGATGTTCAACTTACTTTATTTAGGTTGTATGCGATATCACCTGAAATATTGTTAAACGAATATTTATTATTAGTAATAACGATAATGTATTGTTCTTAATAAGTAAAATTTGCGAAACAAGAATGCATAATAACAAACCGATATGAAGAATTGCATCGTAAAGACCATTCTTAACATCAGTTTTCAATTGTGGAGTAGATCTTCCATTCTCATAACCTAAATCTCCATATACAGCAAACCTAACCGAAGAATTAGGGCTATCACTAATTGCGTTGAATTTGAATACTTCAGACCATATATCATCGCTTCCACACTTATATTCTATCAATTAATTAAATGTCTTAATGAAAATTTAAATCTATTTTGCATATCCTTAACAGATATCTTCGTAAAAAGTTTCTCAAATGCTTACCGTATGTGATACCCGGTTCAAGACCAATAAGTAGTGCCCGATGTATATAAGCATTATAATTAGTATCTTTGAAATGTGTGGTGATTGCATCCACACTATGAACTTGTCCACCAACTTTATTGTAATTAACGTTTGATACCTTGACTTTAGTAAATGTAGTCCACGTTACTATCATTTCGCTTGAGTTACCTTTTAATCAAAATCAAAATTAGTAAAATGTGACTTTAAAACATTTATAAATATGTTGAACCTCCAAGCGAAAGATGAATTTGCTCGGGCTTTGCATAAGTCAAAGCAAAGCAATTTATCGCAATAATTAAGGAAATGGATAAATGGTTCAACATTTTAGTGAATTGCACGTTAAAAATCTATTTCTTGCGAATTTTAGACAATTTTAACATTTTTGCAAATTTTTCTTAACTATTTAAATGCAATTATATTATCTTAATCTTAATGATATGGTTAAAAGCCATATCCCTTATAAGAGTGGTTCCCAGAGGTTTTACTCGCTACTCATCTTCTAAGGATTTTATGCAGAAATTTCGCTGATTCCATAGGACATAAAGTAAAAAGGAAAGCTTTCGCGACCCAATTTTGGGTCTCGACATACAATATGGTGCCCCGACCTTACAAGATTATAATGAAAAGTAACATTTCAAATGTTAACATGTGATTGGTGTAATACTGAGGGAGTGATTAGTCCTGCCTTCTCTTAATTTAACTTTGATATAATAAAATCGGATGTATTTTTAGTCCGATTCGCTTCATGTCACTGCAATTTTCTATTGCTGTGGTATAACTTAGTTTACTTCACTTCAATTGTTGAGTAATAAACTTTGATCGACAGAAGTCCGGATAAATTGAGTTATTTTATAGCTAATAATAATTGGTCGCCAATTATGATAAGATTCGCCTTAACTATCATCCTATTTACTAAAAGTTGTCAATTTAAGTAAATTTTATTTTTATAATATTCGGGGCAGTTATCAGTCAAGAAGTTATCGTTATGAGAGATATCATCTGTATATTTATAAGATAAAAATAATCATTTTTATGAACTGTCATCAAAAACCGCTTTAACAAATGATGTGTTATGTAATGAGTTTAAACTTTTCTCGATATACCAAATACAAAGAGACTTTTCCTTTATAATAAGCAAATGAGAAAATAAAAAACAAATATGTTTGAAATTGATATCCAAAATAGAATTGATAAGAACAGCATTGAGATGTACTGCAAATAAAGTAACTTTCACTGTAATTGTCTATCAAAATATCCGCAAATCTCTAATCTATTCAAAAAACATAAATTTCGAAATAATTAAATGTTGAGCTAATTGAAGCTTAAGTTAATTCAATTCCAAATATCCCATCTGTAGCTATGCTTCACTGGATTGGCTCTTTGGTCTACCGGTTGATTTCCGGGTGCGATTGCAGTAGAATTATAAAGTGCTAATAACTTAAGCATAGATTCAACTACATGTGGATTTTGTAGAGCTATGTTATTGAACTCACACGGATCTAATTTAACATTGAAAAGACACGGAGTTTTGGTAGGCATGCATTCAGTCTTAAAAGAAGTGTTACAATGAATATCTATTGTTTTTAATGATACATCGCTTACACCAATTTGTTTTAAAACACTATAAGCTTTTGAATTCTTGTGATGTAAATTGAGAGCAGAAAAACTTTGTAAGTCATTGCCTTCTCCGGGAGGCAAAAACCACTGATCGAAGTCACCATTAAATACAGTCCCGTATATCAACTTATAATCTCCACTTCTAAGAGCCCACACACCCCATATATCATCAATATTGTGAAGCAAATGATTTCTTGATTCGGGTAACTTATTGTTGAGTATATGCCACATATCAATGCCATCAATATTTCCCAAGTCATCAACGTTTCCTCCGACTGCGCTATAAATTGTTGGCAACCAGTCTTGAACGTGCATTAAGTTATCGTTTATGTAACTATTCTTAAGAAGTGGACTCCATATGAAGGAAACACCTCGAATACCGCCTTCCCATAAAGTATATTTAGCGCCTCTTAGTGGCCAATTAGAGCCAATACTATCATCAATACTCCAGCCGGCTGTACCACCAGTCGCCCCGCCGTTGTCTGTCGTAAAGATAATAATAGTTTGGTTCACAATTTTTGCTTCGTGTAGAGCAGAAACAATCTCTCCAATCGAGTCATCAAGAGCTGAGACCATACCAGCAAAAGTTCTTCTTCTCTCATCTTTGATATAACCAAACCTATTAATATATTTTTGAGGCGCCTGTAATGCCTTATTTATATTTCCCGCGTGTACTGCCTGATGAGCTAAGTATAGAAATAAAGGTTTTTTTGATCTATTTATGTGATCAAAAATAGCGTTTACTGTTTTATTAGTGTACAACTCTGTTGAATATAAGCCTTCATATTGTTTGATATCAACAGGCTTTTCATTTTCCCTTAAGTCTATTCCCCACCAATTTTCAAGAGATGTTCTGTCAAAATAGTCTTCATGTCCTGTCCAATACCCAAAATGCGAATCAAACCCCCGTTCAGTTGGAATATATTCTTTTTCGTAGAAGCCCTGATGCCATTTTCCGATCGCAACTGTGGCGTATCCTAATTCACGCAAATGCTGGGGAAGCATTGCTAGATGTAGTGGAACACCCCATGGCTCAGCACCATTCAGTACATTGTGCTGAAGGCCAGTATGTATTGGGTGATAACCCGTGAGAAGTGCGCTTCTTGAAGGAGAACAAATCGGTGATACATAATAGTTATTCAAAATTATCCCATTGCTTGCCAGAACATCGATATTAGGAGTTGGTATTTGTTTTGACCCGTGAAAACTGACATCACCCCAACCTTTTCAAGATAATAAT
>JAQGCH010001560.1:0-15238 GCA_034699485.1 Nanhermannia elegantula | reverse complement strand
ATACTTTTTCTGAGTTGAGCCCTATTTATGAGTCCGTACCAAACAGTTCCATAAGTGATCAAAATAGTGACTGAGTCTTCCATAGACCAGTTCTCAGGTATTGTTGTTATTGAATCTTCGTTGACATCAGTGAATGAAGCCATACATCCAAACAAAGAGAAACCTAATACTCTTTCACCGGTATCAGTACGACGTCCGGAAAATTCTATGCCAAGCAATCGATCATTAAATACACTTTCGATTCCAACCTGTATTCCTCCTGTAGTCATAATATTGTAGTAAACGTAATGTTTGTTATTAAATGCTAACAATTTATAAAGTGTTAGTATTAGCCGAGTATTAGAACAGTTAGAGAATTAGCGCCAATTTTAATAAATAGACCACATTCTAAATAGATTCGGTTAAATCAGGGGTGGGGTACTGGTGGTCCGCGGACAACGAAAACAATTTCTGTGGTCCGTGGAATCATTTTATAATTGAAGTATTGGTAAATTTACATTTCTCTTCTCAGTTTTCTATTGAATTAATAGTTAAAGATTAGTTCAATTAAAGATTTCATTTTTCTATATAAACCAAATACAGTGAAACCTCTAAAGTTGATCACCTTCTTATATTGATCACTATAATTGGTGTCTGTTGCGAATGCCATAGGGTTAACATTAAGCAAATCAAAACCTCTAAAAGTTGATCAACTCTTTAAGTTGATCACAAAGTTGGTGTCTAATGAGTGATCAACTTTGAGAGGTTGACTGTATTAGTGTTTGAAAGTTATCGGAATTTTGATCAAATGATAGCAAACAAATACAGTTTGATTAAATAACTATTGATTTGACATTAAAAAGAACTAACCTTATAAAATGGATGGGACCTTTAAAGGTTGTTTTAAATTTAAGCCAAATGAAACTTATTACTTGAATGGTATTACACCTGATAATGTGAGTGGACATATAATCGCCACCGGTTATCATGTGAGTCAAAATTTTAAATATTTATAATAATTACTATTTATATATAGTAAATAAATAAATATTGAAAACAGTGGCCGCCAAACGCTTTAATACGTAGATCGAGATCGAGCAAAGGTTTCTATCGTTTTTGTGGACCTATTATGGAAATGCTATTATTATTCTCTCAGAGAACAAGACTTAGGTTTGTATAAAACAAATTTAATTATAGTTAACTCATTAATTTGATTTGAGACAGTTTTTCAATACAAATATCGGAAAATTGTAACGATATGAATACTACGGATGAGTTTCAATTTGAAGAAACTTGTGATTTGGGAATGATTGAGAGACAGGTACCCAATAATAAAGCACACATTTGATAGTTATGATTAGACAAATAATTATAAGAAACACATTATAATAATATGTAATTTAAATGATATATTGAATTATAATTTATTAGACAATAGATTATTCACTTGTTCCACTCGTACCGATAAATGATAAATATTATAGTTCAGCAAAACTGAGCAAATCTATATATTCAACAAACATTGAGACAATAGTGTCACATAATCTAAATGATGAGTTCCAAATTGGTCAAGTCGTCCAATTGTTTAAAGCATTTGAAAATGAGGTAATTTTCAAAAACCTGAGTAGTAGTTTCGCGTTAATCACAGTGTTTTGAAAACTATAGATTTGGATATCAATTGGAGTTACTCTCATGTTATACATATTCATGAAATTAGTCTATCATTTAATTAGCGCTCAAATTAATCAAACAAATAATTATGAAATAAGGATTATCTCATTATTTCAGTCAGCATTCAAACAACGTAAGATTTATACAGTACTTTATACTTATACTAGTATTTATGCCTATACTTATTTACACGTCAGTATATTTTAAGCGTTCAAATTGAGTTTAATTTTATTCGACTTATATTTTTGTATTAATTAAAAATATTGGAGAATGAATATTAAGCTCAACCTTAAAGAGAAATAAAACAAATATCAATTCTTATCAAACCAAAAATGTATAAATAAATACGAATTGAAATATTCATAAATTTCTTTTGAAAATTTTATAATTATATAATTGAACCAATTTTTGCAGCTATTGTTCAATTAGCGCGATATCCATTAAGATTACAAATGATAATCTGGATTACAATGTTCTTCATACTGACGATTCTGTTTTCGACTCAGTTATCGAGTTTACTTATTTATCAGGACCATGTTTTTAGGATCAATAACATATGTCAGCTCAGCCAACAAAATACAACTGTAATTTTCAGCATCAAATATTGGCAACTTTTTACCAAATTTATGGTAATTATAGATAATATATTACAGATTATACTGTATAATAAAATTTGTTCAATTTGTGCCATTCATTTGTAATAGCACTCAAAAGATGATAAATGTCGTAACAAAATAGCAGTCGGAGAAAAAATCGAAATTAATCCAAAACTTTACTATAGAAGAGAGTTTTATAGCAACGTATCGAGTGGTCATTTTTCAATTATTATGGAAGAAATGCTCGCGCAAGCTATTGTTAATAAGTTTTCAGATTTGCATGTTTCAGATGAGAAGTATATGACTACAAGTGCTTTCATAGCATTGCGAAAAGGATTTCCTCGAGAATTACATAACTCTCTTAATAATCTGTATGAAAACTAGAAATATAGACCAGGAAATGGTATATCAGATCCCGCTTCATCATCTCCTTTCTTATGACTCTAACTTTGATTATTCATTTTGTTATTTTTATATTAAACTTTGTTTTGACTCATTTAAGTCAATTTTTCAGTAAACTATCTTTAGCCGAATAATTCTCAGCTCAATTATTTTTATGATTTCTTAACTCAATCGCTAAGGTAATTAAATTAAACTCACACTAATCGTTAGAAATTTTAAAACATTCAAAAACGAACACATTTATCTCATAGATAGATAGAGAAAATTTGCGGATTTGTACCATTTTCTGTTTTAAAAACTAACGAAAGCAATATTAGTCTTATATAATTTGAATCTTCCATAGAATTTCTGTAACAACAGAATCGGGGATTTTGAATAATTGGATGAATATTAGACCAAATAAACACAGAAATAGGAGAAAACGGCGTACTTTAAAAGTATTAATTATCAAAAAACAACTTTTCAATTATAATCGAATGACTATAAAACACGCCAAAAGTGTTTTTGCTTTTGTAACGATGATATTTGGAGTCGCTTTAATAGCATTGCTATTTGAAGTAATTATTTATTATTATAATAATACAAAAATTTTTCGCATACAAAATACCAAAGAAAATTTTCACTCAGTTATTGAGTTAATAAAATTCAAATAAAATTAATAAATTACTTAGATTTTAGATAAATGCAAAATCAAAACAAGTCGATTATACAAGATTTGAAACTATTAAATACGTTAAATAAGGTGTTAAATTGAACTTTCATTTAATCTTTATGTGTCTGACATTTTTTGTTTGTATTTCAATGCCTGAGTTTAGACTATTACTGATTCTCTTTTATGTCTTTATAAATCCGACAGAACTTTTGCTAAACTTGGTATTGAATGTAAAATAATTACAGGTATAGCATATGTTTATGTTCTGTCACTTTGTAGTGAATCGTAGTCCATAAGTCACATACTAAATAAACTATACAGTACAGTTCAGTACTATTATTAAAACTTCTTAATAAAATGAAAAAAAAGTAAAATGTGGTTATTATTAACAAAATTGAAAGTAATGTTATTTAGATAGTGCTGTAGTTTTAATTGTCACAGAATTATTAAAGTTAATTAAATAAATGTATCACAAATTGATTTATTTAGAAAAGACGACAGCGCGACAAAAACATTGCATAGTTTTGCAGTATATCAGGAAATATCAAGTGAAATGAATTGCACACAATTAGCACTATATTATCTGATCATATCCTGTGTAAGTTTTTAGATTTCCAATTAATCATTTACTTCTATCAAAATGCTTCCCTTCCCGTGTGAACAATGGACTCATTTGTTGGCACTTTTGCAGAATCACAACAATGAAAGCTTATCAGTTATTATCACAATTAAAATTAATTTTAAATTCTTTATTCAATTCAGTTTAGAGTTAAGAATATTTTATTCATAATTACGTAGAATTTGCAATCTTTCTGCTACTCTTCTATCTCAAGAAAAATTTCATCCAAAATAAAACCTGTGTTTTATGTGTTTATATTTTTATATTCTATAAAAAAAAGTTTTGTATACAAATCTATTTATCTTAGTTTGTATTTAAATAATTAGGAATTGGTTTCTGCTTTAAATGGAAGGAAAAGCAATTCAATGATAAACTAAACTAAAATGTTGTACAAATTCTGTTCTCATTACTAAGACCTTCGATAGGGCGATGATTTTTTTGTTTGATAGGTTCGCATAAATAAATAAAAGCTTGAAAACTGTTAATTTAATATTTAGTTATTCAATAATTGTCACCCATTATTATAGATTATACATTCAGTCAAATTGAATGAGTAAAGGTTTAGCAGAAAATGATGAATTGCTACTCATTAGAGAATTGATATTTGCATAGAGTTGGAAACTGAAGCCCACAACTCAAGTGTAGTAACTCTTAAAAGTTTCTCAGTCTCTTAAAAATATCTAAAGTCAAGTATTTCAGTCATTTTTGTTTGTGTGTAAGCTTTAGACATCAGTTTTAATGACTAAATATATGCTAATATGGCATTTCAGATAGGAATCCAAATTCTGGCTATAAATCTATATAACATGCTTTTCCTGTTTTTGTTTTTGAAATTTTCAATCAAACTTTTCTAATTCTATGCAAATTATTTATTATTAGATTATACTTGATATAGCAGTGCAGTGGGCCAAAGGTCAGAGGAGAATATATTTAAAAAATAATTGAGCAACCAATAAATTTTTGTAATTATTACAAATGAATGAGACCTGCTGTATACAAATGGGATAATAAAGGAGGCATAACTTTTAACTTTGGCCTTAGTCTGACTTTTAAGTATACTTTTTCAAAAAATAGAATACATCACAATTGTTAGAGTATATTCTCTTTATTTTGCTCTCATTTTTAAAGTAAAGTTTATTCTCATGAATTCAATCAATTCTGCTTTCATAAAATAAAAGCGTTGAGAAGCTTTAAAGTTTAAAATTAATAAAATATTGATCAGCTATAATATAAAATATTCAATGTTTATAATCAAAATGTTATGATTTGTATATTTTTAATTTAATTGAGGAAGAGTTTCAACGAAATAATAATTTATGATTTTCCAAAAGATAGAGTTAAAATTTAGTGTAATGAAGAATATTGATATTTTGTTAGCCTGACATTGAAAATATTAAAAAGTTTATATCTTATGAGTTAAACAGGTAGAAAATCTTAATTCTGGTTCATAAATTTGCAAAATATTTGCAATCAAAGTTATATTTATTATTCAAGATTCACATATTTTTCTCTCACATAATTATAGGTGAGATTCAGGTTAGCCCGTAATCATCTGAGACTGAACTTAATATCTATGTTAAGTATAATTTTATTAAATTATTATACAGTAATTGAATTTACCTGCTTTTAAAAAAAATGTCTAACTTTCTAGATATTATACGTACGCTTTCACTTACGTATAATATAGATATTATGCAAGTGAAGCATTTAATTTTATCTCTAGTAAGATATTTTTGCCAACAAATGCTTCGATGATTCGGCACTTGTATTATTTCATTAGTTTTGATAATATATTTTGAATGAAACTAACTTTACCGAGAGATAATTCGTATCACTTAATTCATTGGTTGAGTTATTATTTTATTTAAAATTTAATAATTTATTATATTTTTAAACAAAAATTGCTTTTGACTGCACACGAACAATGAAAAATAAGAGTAATTTTAATTTTATTATCTAATAAATCTTTTCAGTGATAGTCAGTCACTCTTAGGGTTAGACAGTAACTTATGGCGTTTAAATAGCTTGGAATTTGAGAAAACGAAATAAAATTCTTATATCTTAACTTCACTTGTGTTTTCACATTAAAAATTTAGTCAGATTTTAAATTAGAGAATTTCAAGCTTTTAAAGCAGTTAATGATAAAAACGTTTTTTCAGGTGAATAAGATTTATAACTTACTTATCAATAGGATTGTGTTCACTTTGGAATTTTAGGTTAACATTCGCTAAAGCTTTATATGTTATCAATTTTATATTCATGTAATCAGTTTGCATTTGGAACGGAATTTTAATTTTACAAATTTTATGGTCTGAGTTATATCAATATTTAAATACTACAGAAAATAACTTAAAGTGACCGAAATATTTGCACCAAGTGAAGCCAAAACTTGATTAGTATATGACAGCCAATGTTTCAGTATATGATTCAATATTTACTGTACATCCGTTTATATGCAAAACAGAACCTTTAAATATTTTCAAATCATTGATCGGCCATTTATTCCAAAAGTTAATATTTTTATGCGAAATAAGTTTAGCGACTTTTGTTAAAATAATTGCTGATAAATATTCTGATATTTATCATTCATAATTAAAATTCTATATTTATATTTAATATTCAACACGTTTTACTCAACAGATACTGCTATTTACTATAATGTATGATATATGATATTACTTAATAGATTTGTATATACCATATTATAGGGCATTTAAGCGACAAAAAATTATTTTGTATTTTAAAATAAGTGGTTATGCAGTATATCTCAAGGTATAACAAGTTTTTGAAAAAATATAAAATTAAATAATATTCAAATTAGTTCAATATAATTGATATTTTAGTAAAAGTTATAATTAAATGAGGCCTATTTTGCAACTTAATAGAACATCAATTTATAGTTTATTGTATACATAGAGGTCTAATTTTTCTGTTTATGAAAGTTATTAATAATTTCAGCTTATTTGTTGAGTTAATAATATTATAAACTACAAAAGGGCTTATTTTTATCAACTTATTTAGATTAATAAGATTTTTGTATAATACTGTGCTGTTTCTAATGCTGTTTAATTGAAATCTAAAAGTCACTAAATACATGTTTCTTTATCTTATCTTATTTTGAGTTCAATTCAAGTTTAACTAAAACTTAAACTCAAATAATAAGTTCAATTTTTTAAACTCCAAATATGAATTTTCACACACTTTCTTTAGAAGGTTAGAACATAAGCTTCAAAATACTTAATTACAGACAAATTATTCAGTTATACAAGGGATAGAAGAAAGTTGGTCTTTATCTTTGTTAAAAGTATAAGTTGTTCGATGGGTTACTTCATAAGTAGAGACTTAACCGTCTGGACTTCACTAACTTTATATGGTGAACTTTATCATAACAACAATATATTTCCATCAGTAATTAGAAATGACATGTATTCCCTCTCCCTTCATTGAACGGGCTCTCACGCTAGTGTCATATAATATGAGTTTTGGCTTTAAAAGGTTCTGATTTCAAATTGTTGTTTCAATGCATTTTCAATGCTAACTATAAGTGTGTTGGGAATCTTCTTATCAAATTGAAAGCTTCATTGGTTTGAATTTATTAATGCATTTATCATTTAAAATATTGCTTTTAAATTTACGATATAATTAAGAGGTGACTTAATTTCCAGAAAAGCTATTAGTTTCATGAGTGCTCTCAGTCTAAAACATGTCTGAGTCTTAAATCAATGCTATCAAGTTCTGTCTATCAAAGTTTGCTATAAAAATCTTTATTGTCTAAATGTTTTACCAGAGTAGACAAGCATTAATAAATCAAAATAATAAAAAAACAAAAATTTATTCAAGTTTAGTAAAATTTAATGAGTTTACGCTATTATCTCTTATAATTTAATTTAAATAGTTCTCGTCTTTTAATAGGTCAAAAAATAGCAAAAAATATGTGTTTTTCTTCATCAAAAAGTGTGTAATTATTGGATAATTTTCTTTTTTGGCGAAGAAATTGTAACAATTTATTCTGATTTCTCTTTGATTAAAATGAAAAAAGAAAAGATAGTATTTTGATATGTACTAAAAATAGATTATATTGCAATAATTAGGAACCTAACCTAACTTTAAAGCTATATCTATAAAAATTTATCCGTAATAAACTCCCATGAAGCTGACCTAATCAAGAAAGTTAATAAATCATCTCAGTATTAAAGAATTAGATTTCTCTCATTATGAACTCGGGAGCACTGGTATTACAAAGAGTTTTACATTACACTTGAATATTATACCGAAATTATGCATAAATGCTTGCCTTTATGTTCGTTTGATAAATCATTTCCCTCAAGAGCCTGAATGCAAAAACCATGAGTTGCAGCAAAAATTGCCACATTTTTCATGCTCAGGAATTAAATGATTCAACGCTTTAACTGCAAACATGTGAGCGTTTAAAACCATTCATTCAATTCTATTAATAATGAGAGACTGAAATTTGATTCAAAATTAAAACTTTTAGTTTTGATAAGAAAACAAAATTCAAACGAAATTGTTCGGTGAATTTGAATCATTTCGAATGCATCACTAAATTTGACGCCAATGTCATTCTGGAAAACTAAAGACTACTGTATTTGATTTAGAGCGACAACTATTTGCTTACATAAAATTTAAAATTAATATGATGCAGTACATAAAACTGAATATTGTTGAACATGCTCTTTGTTGAACGCCTCCCTATGTTGGACATTAATTCTAGTCTTCAATTGATTGATTACTATACTTATGGACTATAAAAAACCTCTCTATGTTGAACATGTCTTTAACTTAACATCATTTGGGTCTCAATATATAGCTGTTATCTATATATATAATCTCATTAATAACATAAAAAGTCATCTTAAACTTATTTCTGATACCTGTTATTTTGATTAAAGAGTTCTAATCTAATGAGGATTTATGAAAAAATATTAAACGAAATATGTTTAAAAATCTATAAATACATTAATTTTTTAATTTGATTGAAGATAAATCCGAGCGTTGCATAGAAAATATTGATTTAACCTTAATTTGATTCCTTAGAATATTAGTCAAGTTCAAGATATAACATCATATTTTGCTGTATATTAAAAAATTATTGAATTAAATGAGCAGCAAATGAGATGACCGAAAGCCATAAAGAGATAAAAGTTGTGACTCTTATGATTGAAATGATATAATTATATAAAATTAAGAAAATCTAAATTAAGTCATTAGTCAAAACGGTTGGCAATAAAAATTCTTTTGCACATCGTCTCTATTATTGTTTTAAAACAGAAATTTATGTTAATACTAATGGAGACAAATAATCATATAATTATAGCCATTAAATTAAAAGGAGAGGAAAATAACGCTCTATATGTGAAATTTCACAATGACTGCAATATTCACATTACAATATTGACTGAATTCGCATCACTTGTCGAATGGAAACTTTTCTTAAATGATTATTACTTTCCATGCATTACAAAATGCATAAAATTTAAGCAATTATACAATAGCTCCTGATATCATACCTTTTTAAATTATAAGCTAAGATATAAAAAGAAAAGCTCAGAATAATTATTGCCACAAATTTAAAAGTTAAGGCAATTTCTTTTACGAGTGTAGCTTTGATTACAGGACATTCACTCAAATGAAAACTATGTTTATAGCTTATACTGATTTAGAGAGTGACATCTCAATCAACTTTTTAACATAGCTGACAAAAATGTGAATTATAAGCTCAAATGAAGAAAAATTGCTGACAATCCGAGTGAGAAAAGTAAAAGAGTCGGTGATATTGTTATCGGAAGTAATAACAATTTGAAATAAAAATAAGTGTGAGATATAATAATTTGGGTAATCTGTATGCAACTCAAGTCAAGGGCAATTTCACTCTATGGATATATAAGCTTTTTCTTCTTCTTCGCTATCTTTTTATTTATTGTTTCTTTTAGTTTCTAAATAACTACGAGTAATATTTGAGATTAAATTTATGAAAAAAGTAGTTTTTATGCGGCAAAAGTGTAGCACTTAATTCCAGGTGTAGAGAAATAACTTTGGGTTAAGTTATGATCAGACTTAAGCTTAGTTTGATAGGTATTTAAGATTCTGTAATGCATTTAATACATTCACACTTTTTGATTATATCTGACTCAATGCAGTTATGTTTGTTAGAAAGCAATGAGAAGATGATCGAAATTATTATTATCTATAATATTAATTTCATTAATAAAATTAGACTTAAGGGAAAATTCTTTTACTAAATTGTCTCAAATAAATTATTAGTTTAAGGAAAGACCGCTCAATATATAGGATTTTTTTAGTTATTATAAGTGATTAGCATTTTAATAGTGACTTTAATGCTCACTCATTGATAGCAAATTAATTCAATAGAGTCTATGAATTCATTTTCTGGGTTTCAACTAATATCTTAATAAATATAAAAAACTTTTAGTTCACAAAATGATAATTTGATTTCTAATCAATAGTTTTATATGAAATAAAAAATAGTGATAAAAAATAAACGAATACTGAGAACCTGTACTAGTACTTAATGTTCCCAATGATAAAAGCAATTCCCAAAACTTTGAAAAGAACTGTAAATATTTGCCTAATTTTGATATAATATTTTATCATTTGATTGGGAATCATAATAAAGCTTAACGGATCTTAAATACTAAACGGAAGGTTCTCTCCATCGGAATTCCTTATAATTTTCAGGAAGTGAATGCAATTCTTTTTTAAGAAGCTTAATGTTTGCAACTTTTCAATCCATTTCAAAACAACTTTAACTTTTGTACTAAATACTAATCACTACAATAATTATTTTCTGTTGTACATACTTTTCAAAGAATGCTCTTAAGTCAAATAATTATAAGAATATTAAAATTTGATATTAAATCGGTTTCAAACTCAGGCTTTTTATTTAATTAGTCAATAGTTGCATATATTAACTGCAAATAATGATATTTAAGAAAATCAAATGAATTTTCTCAATAAGTTGTTTAGCTATATATGAACTTTGGTTTGCAAGTTCATTATAGGTTTGATTTTTAAAAAAAACTCCTTGAGTTTATTTTTTATTTATTCTCAAAAATGTATCTCATTTAAGCTTTTTTCTGTGAGTCTAATCAATTCGTCTCATATCTGATTTTAGTTATATACATAGTATTTTGAATTTAATACTATTCGAATATATATTTCTGTTTTCTCCTTATCTTTTGGTACAATTTTATAGAAAAACTTTCTGTTATTAATGAAGTTCAATCAAATTTAATTCCTGATAATATTGATTAACTAAAATTTGAACGCAAGCCTAATGAATGAGCTGAATTAAATTTGATTTTAATTTTTATATAGTTTTATTATTATTTTCTTATCGTTTGAAATTACTTTCTTGTTCTTATCATAATAACAAAAAATTGAATAAATAGAATAATATCCAGAATAATAAATTTAATTTATATTCAAAGGATCGCAGCGAATAAGGATTGTTCAGCATTAAGTTAACAGCTCTTCAACAATATAAGTAAAAAGTTTAGTTCAAACAAAAAATTAAATTTTCTCGAGTATGAAATTATAAATTTTCTTTTGTGATAAAACATAACAAAACAAAATAAGTGTATCACTTACTGCCAACATTGATAACAATTTCTAAGCAAAAATAATTAGCGACACAAATTGCGCATAATTTTTGATAAGAAATAATTACAGTAATAATAATAAATAATAAATTTGAAGATAAAAACTTTTTGAAAGCACTTACGATTTAGTGGAAGTATTTGGTGAATAGCGGAGTGTAAAAAAATATTACAAAAATCTTTTGGATATTATGTTAAAAAGTAGTTTTGCAAAAATGATGCACAGGAATGAAAGAGAGAGAGAGAAAAGGAGACGAAAGACAAAAATAAGTGAATTATTTACCGTAGCATTGCGTTTGGCGTTGACTCGTCTCACTCTCACATCAGCATCAGTGGGAGGTAACCTCTTGTACTGCTGCTACCATACACCTCATTGACTTCCTTTTGGCACTTTGATGATGATAATGATAATAAAAAACATGCGAAGACGGCTTTACATGCTTAAGAAAGTAACAATTAGGGTGGAGGACAACAATATTACTTCCATTTGACAATACGACTACAGTTCACAATCGTTTTCATTACTATCTTATATTTATTACACAGCACAGTATTTCAAAGTTAAAATTTTAATTTAATCAAATGGTACCTCTTTTAAAGTCAGTGGTTATTAATAGTTAATAGATTTTATGCTATAACCAGAAACTAATAAAAACTTGAATTTTCTTTTGGATTTTTAGCAAATTTTATTATGCAATTACTTAATACTGATTGAAAAGACATAAAAGTGTTTTTATGTTACGATTGGATAGTTTTAAAGTAATATTTGCATAATAATAATTTTTTAAGTCTTTTTCAAGTTTATTCATTATTATTTTATGCATAAACCTTATATAATATATTTTTTGTTAAATGAATGTTAGGCGAGTCAAACATTTTTGTCCTTGTTTTAGCTGACAATGAATTACGAGCTATTGCTGATGTCTGATGTCGTTTTGTCTTTCTTATCTATAACCTCCTGCGGGTATGTCTTGACTTAAAGCCGTCGATCCTTCAAAAAATATATCTTTTCAATAAAAGAGAAATGTTGGGCAAAAACATTTTGAGTGAGTACAGAAGTACAGAAGTACAGAAGTAGTAGCAATGAAGCAATCTATTACCAAAACAATTGTCATACTTGTTTACAGTTGCATCTTCTTTGCTTGTTTTCATGTTGCGCCTACCTGTCAATAATTTACTAACAATGTATAGGACAAAGTGATGCCGCAACTGATGCGCCACTTTTCATGTTTCTCATACTTTCAAAATTTGGTTCTTCGGTGACATCACTGGAGGGCATTATCATTTTAAGGGCTCTCTTCTCTCACTATCTCTCTGACTAAACTACTCTTAAACTAAACAACTACTGGTTAGGCGCACACCAGGCTCTTCAAAAAGATGTATTGCCTACAAATAAATCTATTTTTTAATTCAAAAACATTAATCATAAACTAGAGTTACTCAATATATACTAATCTTATACTATAGTAACTATAGTATCGTCTTTTATTCATACCATACAATTCATGTATAATTAAAATTTATTTATTTTCATACACTCTTTAGTATACAATTAATAATAAATAACATATAAGAGTGATGACTAAATTATAATGTGGCAAACATTAGCTTCTTATCCATCTTATCCCTTGCTTTTCTCATTCAATCGAGTTTTTTACACAAAGTGCATCAGAAATTCTTTCTTCATATCTTTTGGTACCATTTTTCCCACACTTTTTCATGTTTCCCTATTTTGTTGAATCAATTTTGCAACAGAAAGTTTTTGATACCTTGTATTTGTATCAAATGCTGATTTAATGCATTTAATTTTGAAAATGACCTTACAAAATAACTTTTGATTTAAGAATTATTTAATAAAAGGTGTGATTTCTAACTTTTTTAATATCGCATTCGATTATATGTCTTATTTAATCAGAAAAATTTTCTAATTTAAGAAACAGGTTAACCCAAAACGGTATTAATTTTATGCTAAATTTGTAATTTTTCTAAACATATCAATAACTATACGCGAGTATGAATGCATTAAAACATAAGAATAATGGAATAAGCGTTTCCATAGTCAGCTATTGAGCTAAGGGTCTATAGCCTATGAGATTTTTTGAATTTAAGTATAGCAATTAAATATTGTCATATGTTCGTTTTTTTCTTATGTCGCTTTCGCTCTTTAGCCCCCAACCAAAAATTTGTAGCTAAGCTGCTGTGCTTAGTAAAAAAAATTAAAGGAACAGACCATAAATTATTATATGAATCCGAGCTGATAGCCTTGAATAAACGCAAATTGTAATTTGTTTCCTAATAAAACTCTTTTAGCAATAATAATGCAAAATATGGCTACGCTTCCAAAATTTTGAAAAAAGGATTTATTGCTCAAAATATTCTCTGTTTTAAGTATTTGTTTAACACAGAAGAAAATTGTAACAATAAATTTATGCAAAATTTATTTATTATACAAACAAATCAATAATTATTGAGAAATATGAAATAATGAAAGCATAAAATAATGAAATAAGCGTTTCCTAAGTGAAAAACTAAAGGAATAGACTATACTTATATGAACTGAAAACTTGAGCTGATAGACTTTTAAAAGACAAAGCGCTTCGTAAATTGCAATGCTATTTCCTATCAACACATTTCTAGGAATAGTAATGTAAAATAGGGCAACACTTCCAAAGTTTAGAAAACAGGATTTATAGCTCAAATACTACTCGAAAAACAGTTGTGTAAATCTATACTCCAAATGAAAATACTGCCAATCAAGCGATAAGCTTTTGGAACACTATTGTGAGAAATACAAAATTTTTCGTCACTTATTAAATAGCAAAGTAAGAATATATTTTTAGCCTAAGATATTTTTTACAATTACATGTTTAAAATATTTTTCTATAGCACAGCGGCTCTCAATGTGTGGTACGCGGACCACATTGGGTTGTAATAGCTCTGTTGTGGTCGCGAAAAGAGTAAAACAGGGAAACGTCAAATGAAAATATCAGATAAATTTTGAAATATTAAGCTCAGACTCATTATTCTTAAGTGTGTTTGTTATGCTCAATAAAATTAATCTTTAGCTAAAAATACTCAGTGACAAAAAGTATGGGAGCCTTGCTATAGACTGTGAATACACAGTAGTTCTTACGGTTCTTATAGCATTTGATTATTTAACAAAAGCAAATAGAAGATCATTTTTGTTCTTACTGTTAGATTTGATGTTTATTTTTCATATAAGTTTGAGTATTAATAATTAACATGCAATTATTTTTTCTTAAAACAAATATTACAGTTGAGTGGCACTCATTTTAATATTTTCTTCAATTGTAATATCTTTAGGAATAAAAATTTTTCTTTTTTAAAACCTATTATTCAACTGTAAGAAATTAAATTTTACGGTAATTTTCAAATAGGTCTCAAAGAGTGGATCTATTGAGATATCATTGAAATACAGTGCAGTAGATATGGAAGATAAAGTTCTCGATTCAATCAAATTCCATCCTTTACCTAAGTTGAGGAACAGGCCTATAATTAATAGGATAATATCACATGAAAATTATAAATATTTCTTATTTTAATGAGTTGAGAAATATATAGTATTAATATACTAAAGGCAGATATGAATTTAGAAAATAAATATTTATGGTTTCGAAAAAATAGTCTTATAATGTGTGGCAATAATTTAATAACTTTGGCC
>JAQGCH010001559.1:0-15240 GCA_034699485.1 Nanhermannia elegantula | reverse complement strand
GTTCGACCCCCCCCCCCCCCCCAAGGGAACTGAATGCGAAAGAGGAAGAGAGAGGGGCAAGAAAGACAAGAGAGAGAGAGAAAGCAGATTGAGGGACATATGACGATTCTCCGTTTAGAACTTTATTATCAATACTTAGAGATGTTCCATATGTAATTTACCAGTGTAATATTACCATAACATTACACTTAATAAAAGAAAATTACATGTCAAATATTCCAATACGAAAATTCTATGAATTGGTGAATTGAATTGAAGGGTTATAAAAGCTATCTTTAATTAGTAAACATTGCCACAGGAATATTAACCATTCCTGCTACTAGTGCTTGTATAGAACTTGTATTTTCAAAACACGAAGAATCCCTTCAAAAGATATGGAACCGTCTCCTGAATACACGCATTGAACGATTATTAACTGTTCAGACTTATTATCAAACCAAAAATTACACTCAGATATATAACAATTATTCCCCTGATTCAGAAAATGAAAATGATAATGATATTGAATTAATTGAAATTTAAATTTGAAAATTTAAGAAAATAAAGGTTTTTAGAATTTTACATATGTTTTGGTAAAATTACGGTAATATTACATCTAAAAAGATTTTTACGCGTAAAAGAGCAACCCTATCTACTCTACATGTTGAATGAGGTTTCGTTAGATTTGGGATGAATAGGATGCTTGGGGTGTAAGTAATGGTTTGGGTGAAAGTAATCACTTGTTGAATACAATGTTTAATGTGAAATACAATAATAACACAAGAATGACCAGGGCTCGATAAATATCATGAAGGTTTACCAGTCAAGAAAAAAAGTCACTCGTCCAGAAATGAAGGTAAGGGGGGACCCTTATACATTTTTTTGCGAAAAATCCAAAAATGTATAAGGGTTTTCCCTTACCTAAATTGTTCCCAATTTTAAAAAATTTTGTGAGCAAAGAAAAAAAGGTCCTAAAGTCAAATATTCCCTGTCGTTTATTGAAAACTCTGTATATAATGCACACAATGAATTACTTCTCTGACGCATTTTGATTTTCTATCAGTTTTACTTCTACATTAATGCAGTCGCTTCCACACAATGGCACCAACTAAAATGCTTTGGTTATATCATACTGCAAAAAAATAGGCACAATTCTCGCCACTCGTCACCCCTAATTTTTCACTCGTCCCGGACGAGCAGACGAGTGGGATTTTCGAGCCCTGAGAATGACTATTACTATGAGCTCATATGGCAATTGATGTTTGAACCAAACCAACAATCTAATATTATTAAAATTATTACTTACTTACAATTATTATTGACTTATGATTAAAACACTAAATGTGTGATTAAAAACATTTAAGCAAAAATCTAATTAAAAATCATTTGAAAAACTTAAATTTTAACCAAAATTGAAATTCTAATCAATATAAAAGTGGGACTAAATGATTTCAGAAAAAATCCAGGAGTACCAAGGTAAAATTTCTAAAAAATTTGAAAAAACATAAAGATACCAAGATAAATTTTTTTTAAACTTGAACAAAATCAAAAGGGGATCAACGGTAATTATAATTTAGAGTCAGATTATCATTAATTAACGTTTTAAAGCGATAAATAGCGTGTTTTAAAAATACACCCACCTGATATTTTTGGGCCTAAATTTGGAAAATACCCCCCCCCCTGTCATCGTCGAGCTTGCGCACCCCTGTTCTTTGAGAGTCATTTCATTCAAAATATAATGGATAAAAATGTACACTATAGAGTGAATCTATATAACAGAGTTAATTATAACCAGATTCTACTGTATAACTATTTTAATGCAATTTAGTATGAATTAAGATTTTAAAAAGTCTGTTCTGGTCTACTCTGGTTAATAATATAAGTAATGAATAATGTAATGTAATTGAATTTATTTTAAACAAAATTATTCAAAAACTGTAATTTCTTTAGCTTTATATTAATGACTGTTAATATTTAAATAAATTTCAAGTAATTGTGAATTTGTTGCTCTGAAAAATCTATTTTTATAGAAGTACTCAATTTATTAACATTTTTTACTCACTTGTATCTCAAAAACACACCTCTTTTTTATATTATCTCAAAAAAGAAGACAATTTATAAACAAAATTAATTCGTTTCTGTGTTTCTACTATTTTATTATTAAATTTATGAGTAATAATAATAATAAAAAGCATTTAAACAAATAAAAAAGTTTTTTAACTTTTTATGTCTCATATATTTGTGGTGATCGACCACTTTTCACGTGAATTTCAAGGGTTTTCTCCTCAAGTGAATCAAATGCTGACATCTGTTTCAACTCAATTATAGTGAAGTTCTATATTTATGTGCAAACCTGTAAACATACAAATACTGGCAGTTGTTATGACAACACTATAAACAATAATATAATCATTTTTTGTGTGTTAAATGTTTTCAACGTTTGTTTTGTTAAACATTTTAATTAATATTAAAATAATAACAAATAATTTATTTTAAATTAATTTACTATAAAATAACAATGAGTTGAATACCGTATGTGTTGACCAATAGAAAGACAGGAATTCAAACTGAATGTCACTATTATTTGAATTATTGACGATCGCTATCAATATGTCTATTGATTAACAATAAAAAAGTTAGTTTTCTATCAATTTATTAAATAGACTAACAAATGGTCCCATTATTTCTCATTTGATATACTGTCTCAACACTTAAATCAAATTTATTTAACTTTAAAAAAAACTTTACTTAAAAACAATGTTAAAGCACTTGCAGTGCATTTGTTTGTAATTATTTGAATATTTGTTTGTCCGCAAAAATCTGATTAATATTATCACAAAAATAATTTATCACATTATTGTGTATGTAATGAAACACTGACGGGTTAGACACTGATGTTATTGAGACTTTTTGAAATACAAGCCCGCACAAGCGCTACCGCGCGTAGAGCTTTAGTATAAAATAATTTTTGAAAAATTAAAAATATTTCAAATAGTTTTATTAGTGGAGCATATATTATACTCGGCTCACGTGTATTACATTTTTATTTACCTTAATTGATAAAATATAAAAATGTAGTGACATATATCAGAAATATAAGACTAAATCACAGGTTTTCTGTTAGCTTTATATACATTTTCAAACCATTATATTATTTTACGCTTACATTACACACATAGGTGTGTGGCCACCAAATTATAGACTATTTTTTAAATAATATTTAATTTTATTAATTATAACTTGAATTAATTTTAAAATTTAAGCAAATTTTGTGGCCAATTGAGTGAAAAAAAATGGAAGATCAACAGCAAGATAGAGAAGAATTGAGACGACAGAGAAAAAGAGAGCAAAATCGTAAGCGAAGGGAAAATATGAGTGAAAAGGATTTACAGGAATGTAGACTTAAAAATGCAAAACGTATGAGAGAATTAAGATCGAGAACTGATGAACAAGAACTGAGTCTTAGAAGAGAAAGAGATGCAAAACGAAAGCGAGAACTCAAATCAGAATTAAGGTGTTGTTTAACGCAGGAGTCAATTGTGGCCAAACTCAACACAAGTGAGTTTAGGACAGAAATCGATGCAAACAATCAATATATGAAAGGTTTGTATATAAGAAAAGTTTAAAACTTTTGTGTTTTTTATGATATAATTTAATTTTGTTTATTATTCACAAGTGTTTTACGAAAGGGATCAGTTGTTGGGAACAAATAATTCATATATATTTGGTTTTGGCTGTAATTACGGTGACTGTGATTATGTAAACTGCAAAAGAAGTTATGTTTTAACACATATAATATCAAAACACACGTTTCAAAAGCCTTACGCTTGCGATGAATGCAAATTCAAGACAACGACTGCAAGAAGTTTAAGTCAACACAAGATATATAAGCATAACATTAATGCAAAAGAATATAAATGCGATTATAATGACTGTAAATATGAAACGAAATATAAACATAACTTAGAAGACCATAAGAGACGTCACAAAGGAATTAAACCATATCTATGTGTTTGGCCTGAATGTAAGTCAAGTTTCTGTACTTCTGCTGAACTTCAGGCTCATACCGGGTCACACACTGACCTTCGACCTTATGAATGTGTTTGGCCCGGATGTGACGCGACCTTTAAGAGCATAAACAGTCGTTCAAACCATTGGCGCCGGCATTCGGGCGAACTTCTCAAATGTGATTGGCCTGAGTGTGGGCAGAGATTCACTGCGTCGTCAGCACTATCTGTCCATCGATTAATTCACACCGATGTCAGAAAATATATCTGTGATTGGCCTCAGTGTGGAAAAGCGTTTAAACTTAAATCATATTTAAAAATACATTTGAGGTCTCATAACAAACACAAACAATCGGTCGTTAATAGAGTTGTTAATAGTGTTGAAAGTAATAATACTTATAAGGAATTCACTTATGAATCAAATAGAGTTTTAAATAATTACGGCGTTTGTGATAATCAAAAGCTGTTTAATAATAATATCCAAGTAATTGAAGTTCCCGTTGAAGTAAAACAGGAATTCATTGAAACAAATATAGAGAATACCGATAGTAATGAAGTTGAGACACAACCGATGGTTTATATTAATTATAATAGTATTGAAAGTAATAATAGTTATAACGAATCAAACGATGAATCAAATAGTTATTCAAACGATGAAAAAAATAATGACAGCGATTATGATATAAAAGAGGAGATCATTAGTCGGAAGAGAAAACCGAAAAAACGTAAATCAAGTGTTTTATTAAAACGATTAAAACAAAACGAAATTTTGAGTAAAATCGAGAGAAAAGAAGTTTTCACAGAAATTGATGATAAAAATGAATTAATTAAAGGTATGCAAACATTATAACAAATTTTATATATTTTTTATAATTATTTAATTATATTTTCTTATTATGTAAAGTCTTTCGTCTAATTAACGATAAAAATGAGTTGAATGGAAATCCTATCTGTGGTTATGGATGTGGTTATGATGACTGTCATTATGTAAATCGCGCCAAAGGGACGATTTTGACTCATATCAGATCAAATCACACTTTTTATAAGCCATTCACTTGTGATGAATGCGATTTCAAGACTACAACTAAAAGACTGTTATCAAAGCATAACATTACACATCAATTGAATGCAATTAAATACAAATGTGATTATAATGACTGTCAGTTTGAAACAAATCACAAGCGGTATTTGAAAGACCATAAGAGACGACACAAAGAGTTTAAACCGTATGCATGTGTTTGGCCGTCATGTGAGTCAAATTTCTGTTCTGCGAGTGATTTAAAACAACATTTGAGAGCTCACAGCGATTGTCGGCCTCACCCGTGCGAATGGCCCGGATGTGAGGCGAGCTTTAAGGAGAAGGCAAAACTTATACGACACAAACGCATACATACGGGAGAAAAGCCATATAAGTGTCAATGGCCTGACTGTAACAGCGCTTTTTCCGATTCTTCTACACTTTCAGCGCATATGCTTTCCCACAAAGGCATTAAAAAGTTTGTTTGTGATTATCCTGAATGTGGTAAAGCTTTCAACAGAAGCAAGAATTTAAGGGAACACTCAATAGTTCACAGCGATTGTCGCCCCCACCCGTGCCAATGGCCCGGATGTGAGGCCAGGTTTAAGTGTAATAAAGATCTAATGCGACACAATCGCACACACACTGGAGAAAAGCCTTATGCCTGTGAATGGCCGAACTGTAAAAGGATGTTCGCAAAAAGAGATACTTTATTAAGACACCAAACAGTTCACACGGGTATTAAGGAAGCGGTCTGTGATTGGCCTCAATGTGGCAAAAGATTTAGAGATAGTCACAATTTAAATAAACATATTTTGATTCACAAAGGAATCCGTGAATTCGCGTGTCTGTCAGATGGCTGTAAACGAACATTTGTTGAAAAGGCAAATATGATGCGACACTTCAAAACTCATAAATAATATTTAATATATAGTAATATTTTAAATCTATTCATGTACAGTATATTTGATTAAAATTAGGTGCTATTTAATCACTTTATCAATCAATAATAGGAATTATAGTAACTCAATAACAAGTGTTATTATACTTCACAAACTTTACTAAAATATATCAATTGATTGAACACATAACTAGACATCTATGCGAACGACTCTTACTGTTAAATAAGTGGTTATCTTAAGAGTTGCGCATATATTGTAAGCATACTGACTGACTCTCGCATCTAATGGTGATTCTCGGTCCTCCCGCACTGGCTAATCAAGTGATGTTTGAGTCAAGTATTGTGAATATCTCACCAAAAATCTAAAGCTTTAAAATATATTTTTAAAAATATGCTTTTATTGTATTAGAGAAAATAATTTTTAATATTTGAACATTTAATCCAATAAAATGAGTGATCGCTGCTTTGCACCAAAACCTCCTTCAAGCGCTTGTACAGAGGGTCAGTAGCATACATGTGCAAGAGGGGGGGGGGGGAGTTAAAAACTCATCGGTTTTCTGAGACAATTTTTTCGCAAAATCAGTTTTCCCGCCAAAAAAAATTTTTCGCGACAAAATTTTTTAAGATCTTGTATTTTTTTAACATTAGCTGAATAGGGAATCCTCCAAATTATCAAAATTGGTTGACTATAACGAGCTGCCCCTAAAACCGACTTGATTTTAACGAGAGTCTACTGTATATTCAATTTTTTACTATTTGAATAATAAACTGAATCAGACATGTGCAAGCTCCAAGGTGGGTGGTGGTTACACCCCTAGCTTTTATAAAATTTTGATATGATGCATTTCAACAGTTCCCAACCTTTGGTTTTGGGGAACTCTTTGGAAATAAGTCATTAGTCAACCCTTTTATTGCTCTTAAGAGTTAAATAATTTGTTGGGTTTCAGAATCATTAATAATATTAATGATTATTAATATTATTAAATATTAGTCACAATCAAACCCTTAATAAAAGAATGTCAAAAATGCAAACAAAGGATGGCTCAAAAGTAATTTACTCTCAAATATTTGATTAAAATAGTCTATCACTCAGACCTACATTAAGAGTCTTAAGTCCACACTTTTGGTTAATAAACTTTTTAAGAGTTCTGTTTTTGTGAGCGCTGATAAAAAAAGATTATTTTGTATTTTATGTTGAGTTGAACTGCGAAACATTATTAATATCTTATTATTTATTAATCAATAGATTAATAATTAAATAAATTGAAAGCAAAGGTATTTCTCAAATGAAGGCTCCACTTCTGTATAGGATAGTATATAAACAGTTGAACTTTCAATTTTCTGACAGTAACCAAAATGTTAGTCAAATACAGTATTGTTTTGTGTTTTGCATTAATCTTAAAATATAGTGATTGTCAACAATGCACAGAAATAAAAGACAGTCATAGACTTGATTGTGCACCCGATAAGCCTAACGATAATGAAGTTTGCAGTCAAAGAAAGTGTTGTTTTGTAAAACAAGCGACAAATGGTATGCAAAAAAATTAATTTCAAGCTTAACTCAATTTTAACATACAATTAATTTTGCATTAATAGTAAATAACATGCCCTCATGTTTTCTGCCCTCGGATTATGTCGGGTATAAAGTTATGGAAATAACGAAAGACTCTACGCATGTAAACATCAAATTAGAGCGAGAAATACCGTCCGGTTTTCCCAATGACGTCAAAAATGTTTCGGTTGTCATAACTTTTCTTAATGATAAGTCATTGCGAATCAAATTAACAGATCCAACAAACCAGAGATTTGAGGTTCCGTTACCGGTACTTAATATACCAAAACCCACCGCCACATTTGTGCCACTCTATGAAGTGAATGTCACAAAAGAGGGTAAACTATTTTCAGCCAAAAATATTCTAAACTCTGAAAAACAAATTTTCAATTAAATTGAATTTCAGGAAATTTAACAGTTATAAGAAAATCAAACTCAAGAATAATATTTAGCACAGATTTATCACAACTTATATATTCGGATCAATTTCTTCAGCTAAAGTCTACGCTGCCTTCAAATAATATTTATGGCATTGGCGAACATAAGGGCCCTTTTCTTAAGAGTACTGACTGGAAAAAGTACACACTTTTCAATCACGGCGTACTCGCAAAAGAGATTTTAACTGACAATTTTCCGCTCTATGGCAGTCATCCGTTTCACTTGAATGTCGAGGACAGTGAAGGACACAGTAATGGTATCTTATTATTTAATAGCAATGCTATGGATATAATCACTTCACCCCAGCCTTCTATCAAATGGATGCCAATCGGCGGTGTTCTGGACTTTTTCGTGTTTTTGGGCCCAAAACCTAATGAAGTAATTCGAGAATATGTTAATCTTATCGGTAACCCAACTATTCCTCCGTTTTGGAGTTTGGGATATCATCAGTGCAGATGTTGTCCATCGCCTCATACACTCGAAGAGCAGAAGACTATTTGGAAGCGAACAATAGATGCGGGCATTCCTTTCGATGTTCAGTGGAATGCAAAGGAATATATGATTAATTTCAATGACTTCACTGTTGATAACGAAACTTTCGGTGGATTTAGTGATTATGTTCGACATCTACATGAGATTGGTATGCATTACGTGCCTATCATTGATCCCGGTATTGATCCGGCACAACCATCAGGTATTTATATGCTTTTTTAATTAATTATATTTAACATAATTATAATTATAGTTTTCAATCCCGTTAGGCGTAATCCATTAAGGACGTACGCACGCATGGGGGGAGGGAAAGGGGGAGGGGGTTAGCCAAAAGAGTACAAACTCAAATTCTCCTATATGTTTAACATTAGGTCACGTGTTAAAATGCGTACATAGGGGGAGGGGGGGGTCTAATTATTGATACTTTTTTGCGTACTTACTTAATGGATGACGCCTTATAGTATTTATTTATACTATATATCATGTCTAAGTATATAGCGATGCCTGCCATCTATAATATTAGATGGTAGTCAAGTAAGTACTGTATCTATTTGTATGACATCATGTAGTGGTATAATACATGTTGAATTTTCATTGGACAATACACAAAGTGACATTGCAAACATAGTATTATAGATTTCAGCTGAAACCAAATATTAAATTTAGATAATCTTTTAATTGATGGAGATATAATTAATATCTTTAAAAATTTTCAAATAATAGAACTGTGGTAATGTTAATTAATGAAGGGCATAGGCTCGAAAACTCCTCATAGCCTAGGGTCAAAAAAATATTAAGGAAATGAGTTTGAGCCTGCTTTCAAATCTTAGAGTCTGAGCTTAGGCCCAATATCTAGGGTGGCCAGACGTCCAGTTTTAACCTGGACTGTCCAGTCTTTGGGTTATTTTTAAAAATCCAGTGATTGGTCCCCCCTTTGTGTTTTTCTGCAAATAAGGATTTATGAAAAATTATTCTTTGGTCCCCCCTTTGATTTTTTAAGTTGTCCAG
Organism: Nanhermannia elegantula; assembly: GCA_034699485.1. Classification (NCBI taxonomy): domain Eukaryota; kingdom Metazoa; phylum Arthropoda; class Arachnida; order Sarcoptiformes; family Nanhermanniidae; genus Nanhermannia; species Nanhermannia elegantula. The sequence continues at coordinate 5,845 of JAQGCH010001559.1, read as the reverse complement.
TTTTGGAATCAGTTTGACCTGGTCACCCTACCAATATCACCAAGCTTGAGCCTCAGACTCAAAAAGGGTTCTCGAGCCCTGGAGCATAGGCTGAGCCTGAGCCTATGCTCTTCATTAATGATAATCAATACTATAATGTTGAAAAAGCAAAGTAAATTTAATTGATAGAAAATTGTTGATTTTAGGCACTTATCCTCCATATGATGAAGGCGTAAAATTGGACGTATTTGTTAAAAACGCTTCAAATCAAATACTAATAGGCAAAGTTTGGAACAAAAGCGGAAAAACTGTTTTTCCTGACTTTTCACATCCAAACGCAGGACTCTATTGGACCCTACAATTCAGGCGATTCCATGAAATGGTTCCAATAGACGGCTCATGGAATGACATGAACGAAATCGCAGCCGCCTCTAACGGATCTCTGGATGGATGTCCGAAGAACTCAACTCTAGAAAATCCGCCATATCTTCCATTCTACAAATCTCTAAGCTTCAATACTTTATGCATGACTGCTAAACATTATGCTGGAGAGCATTATAATGTTCATAATTTATATGGCATTTATATGGCTTCCGTCACTAATAAGTAAGCTTTCATTCAATTTTTTTTTTATATATTTAATTCATTTCAATTAATGTTTGTGTTAATTATTTATAAGGCCTCAAAATTATGCTTATTATGATAATAATGTTATGCTTTTATGCAAAATACTATACAGCTATGTTTTCAAAAAATTTATAAGTTTCTGTACTGAAAGTGTGATATTAGTGCTCCTGATGTGAAATTATGCTTTTTATGCTCCAGTCGTGTAATTATGCTTTTTATGCTTTTAATGACTAAAAAGCATTATATTCAGGCCTTAATTATTTTTTTAATGCAAAATAAGAGCATTACGCGAAGTTCGACAAAAACGACCGTTTGTCATATCCCGAGCAACTTTTGTTGGTCAGGGAAAATATAGCGGTCATTGGGACGGAGATATTGTCTCTACATTCGATCAAATGGCGTGGACTATACCTTGTAATTAAATGCTTTTTTAATATATTTGAAACAAATATTTTAATCAATTCTCATTTTCGGAAAGCAATTATGAATTTTAATATGTTTGGCATTCCTTTGGTTGGCGGTGACATTTGTGGTTTTATGGAAGAGAGAAAAATGATTATCTCTAATGATTCTAGTTTTCAAGAGTTGTGCGCCCGTTGGTATGAAATCGGGGCCTTCTATCCATTCGCGCGGTAGTAATTTCATTAAACATATAAAAATTGATACTAATATTTGAGCTCAATTTTAGATTATGCTTAAATATTTTTTAAAATAGACAAATAATTTTTTGTCTTATATATAGCGCTACAAAATTCTAAATTTAGCGTAAATTTATTATTACATTTAGTGTCCTAAGAGAAAATTTAGTGAATTTTTCATATAACAAATGAAAATGTTTAAAAATTGTTATCAATTGAATATAAATACTAGATTAAAAATAGGGTGGCCAGACATCCAGTTTTAACCTAGACTGTCCAGTTTTTGGGCTATTTTAAAAAAATCCAGAGCTTGGTCCCCCCTTTGAGTTTATTTGAAATTAACAAAATTATAAAAGATTCTCCTTTGGTCCCCCCCTTTGATTTTTTAAGTTGTCCAGGTAAAGTCCAGTTTTGGAATCAATTTGACCTGGTCACCCTAAGTAAAAAGTAATTTGAAATAATCTGAAATTTAAGAGTTGACTTATGGAGAATATAAGACACTAGATTTAGGAGAACCTAATGTTTTCGATGATAACACAGAATCTAAATATTTTACTGTATTTTTATATTGCATACTAAATTTAATCAAAAAACTAAATTTATTACTAAATTTAGCGCTCTGAATAAAAATATAGTAAATTTAACAAAACTACTTAGGGCTCGTGCACAAAGTACGTACGCAGTCAGGGGGGAGGGAGGGGTCAATGTCATTGTAAAAATTGAGTACGCTTACATAGAGTTTACATAGGTGCGTACGCTATCAGGGAGGGGGGAGGGGGTCTGAAAACAGTCCAAAACAGCGTACGTACTTTGTGCACGAGTCCTTTAACATAAGCACAAGAAATCAATAGTTTATTAATATTTATAGTAATCACAACGAGAAAAAGGTAGACCAAGATCCTGCAGCTTTGGGACAGACTGTGGTTAATGCAGCTAAAAATTCACTAGAAATCAGATACACTTTATTGCCTTATTTATATACACTCTTCTATTATTCCGAATTAAATGGCGATACAGTAGTGAGACCTCTATTTTTTGAGTTCCCCAACGACAAGAACAGTTATGGACCCAATTCTGAGTCACAATTCATGTGGGGCTCAGGTTTTATGATAATACCTGTCGTTGAAGAAAAGAAAACTCAAGTTAACGCATACTTTCCTTCTGGTCGTTGGTATCCATACAGTGTTGGCCAAAATTTGAAGCCAATTGAAAGTAAAGGAGAATTCGTGACTCTGGACGCACCGGTCGGTAAAATTAATACCGCTATAAGAGGCGGAACAGTGGTTCCTATTTTGCCACCAAAACAGACTACAACTCAAATGAGAAAAGAAAACTTCACTGTTTTGGTTGCACTCAATTCTGATGACAAAGCTTCGGGTCGATTGTATTGGGATTCTGGAGACAGTTTAGACCCCATACAGAATGGAGAATATTCTCTCATCTCATTCACTGCTCAAAATGTGAGCTCATTTTGTGTATAGTTTTAAACTTTTTTCTAATAATTAAAAAACACTTTCAGAGCTCACTCTCGACCGAACCCACTCATCATAAATATGACGGAAATGTCATATTAGATAAGATTAATGTCTTGGGATTGAAGAAAAGTCCGACTACTGTTACAGTTAATGATGCAAATCATGAATTCAAATACGAGGCACAGACTGAGAGTTTATCTTTGGATAAATTAAACCTCGATTTGGTTGCAAAGAAAAATTCAATTGTTTGGAAATAAAAACTTTTTAAAGTGATAAAAATGTTACCTTAAGGCCAGAGGTTCGAGTCCTCGGCTGGGCTGTAATTTTACTTCGACATTATTTATAAATAAACTCAGGTTTTATTTGCCTAAAAGAGTAAGAAAATATCTAAACTTTTACTTTAATTTAATATTTCTTTGGTTAACACGAAATTTTAAAATTCAAACTTATTTTTAATACTTTTATAAAAATGAGAGAAATTACAAAAAAAAGTTTTGACGCCAGAAATTTTTTTGGTTGAAACACGTTAGGGACCACTGATTTAGACTATTGTATTAAGATTACAGTTTGAAAATAGTGCACTTTTTATAAATATAATACTAGTAATTAACGTTTTCTGGCGTTTTGGGACTGGTGTAATGCGCTATGGCTTCGACTCTCGATCGAAGGTTCTGAGTTCGAACCCCAGGCGCTCCAGTTTTCTCTGCTATACGTTGGCCACATATTCAATGTTTTTTCAACACCCCTATGGCCCGACGCGTTTGCCCACAGCCGACACGGGGTTATCCCTGTAAAAATCTCACCGGTTTAACATGGGCTTCAGTGAGATCTCCTCTCTTTAGGGAGTTGGCTGAAGAAAACGTTTTTTATTAGTAATTATCAAAATACAAATAAATAATTGATTAATAAATCTGTAATCAATGTTGTATTAGATAAAAACTCTTATGTAATACAAACTATTAAACAATTTCAATGACATAAACACATTAATAATCCTTAAGAGTCCTTCACAATAGAACTCAGATAAACTCATATCAATGAAAACTTTTTAAACATTTTCAAACTAGGAATTCTCCGGATTTTCTAAAAAAGAACTCAACTCGACGGCTGAGTCTTTGTCACAAGTGAACAGAATGATCGTAGTCTTCGAATTCTGAACTCAAAACACTGGATACCTGTATAATATGGGTAATAAATTTTACAGATTATTGGTTGTATGAGTCGACCTAAATTATAATCATTGAACAGCATTTATTGGCTAATAATTCAGTTTATTTACTATCGTCCAGTTTTACCTAATATACTATACTATTTTTTATGGGGATTTTATATTCAAATTTTAAAAAATCAAAACTTTCTCTAAAAAATTGAAATATTTGCTTAAAATCATTTATACTACTAGTACAGTAGGAGAATAATAAAACGATGACTTTATTAAGATATATACTTTTGTGTAAAGCATTTATCATTAGCCGATTGTATTTATTTATGATTTTCTTGATTTATGAGTTTATGATCATTATTTGGAAAAACCTGTGTTAGAAAGTTCACTATACAGGTAATAAGTAAAAAAAAAGACAAAAGAAAAATCGTTACTTAGTCAATAAATTAATAAACAGTGATAAGTAACTAACTTTTAGTTTAAAAAAATTAAAACGTTTATCTTATGATTCATTGAATTTTATGTTCTAATTGTACAGCTCTTATAATTATAAAATTTATACTGTTACACATGAAACCCCAATCAAAAGCTGCATTACAAGTTATTTCAATCATAAAAATTTTCAATAGTCATTATTTTTGTTAAAGATAATCAACAAATTACAAGGGCAGCAAAATCTAATACTAAATATTCATTCAAATTCATCTAATATCATTTTACCATAAAAGTGAATAAAACAAGGTTGGCTCAGAATTAAAGAACTCGTATTGCGCTTTTTATTGAAAGATTTTTTTATTATCAATGCATATATTCCAAAATAAAAGTGCAACAAGTTTGGGTTGGTTTGGGCCGAGATTTTAAAATTTCAAATGGTTCGGGTTGATTTTGGGTAGACATTGAAGCTTTGCAGTTGGTTTGACTTTTGTCAACCCAAACCTTAACCCATTTTATTCGAATATATTTCTTATATATTTTGATATTTTGAACACCTGACCCCTGTTTAAAGCCTCACACCTGTCAAAAGATAAATTATTGATAATAAATTTTCAAGTGATTCTTAATTTGATAAAGATTTAGAACAGTATTCACTTCCTATTTTATTTGAATACCTTCCTACATTAGTCTTCTAGGTTGGGTCGGGTTGGGTTTGGGTTGACTGAAAAGGCCCCAGTTTGGGTTGGTTTGTACGAACTAGTTGCACCTTTATTTCAAAAGTTAAAAACGTCTACATACACACAGACGGACACGGTAACAAAACTATATACTCGATCGTTACACAATGTTAGTTAAAAAAATTTTAAAAATTTAAAAATCAAAGGGTTCCCCCTATGAGTTTATTGTCCGGTTTTGTCTTTGACAAAAGGTGGTAAGCCTGGCCAAAAGAGAGACTGGCTCAGCAGGTTTTTAATGCCGGTGTGAGTGGAGTGAGACCCAGAGGTAGGCACGAGATGGTCTGACTATATGTCTCACCTGTGTCGGGACCACTTTGGGACTGAGAGTAGTGCTGATATCGGATCGTTAGGAGAATAAGCGATAGTAAAATGGATGAATCAAAGGTTTATATGAGTTGCGGACAATCTTAGAGCACTGTCGCCAAAATGCTGAATTAAGTAAAACATGTTGAAAACTAAAGCTGCATTGATTAGTGGTTCACTTCGTTTCACTTTAGTTAAAAATTTAATTACCTGTTATACATTTGAAAATATCTCAGTCCAAAGTTTGAATGTTTGTGTGATTTAATATATTGAATGGCATTTTGATTAAGTTTACACTTAAGCTATGATTTTCTTAAAGGAGGTCTAGATAGAGGTCTAGATAAAGGCTTTACAGATGTTCTATTTCAGACACATTACTAGAGCATTTCAAAATATTGATTTATAAGGTTCTCAATATTCAATATAATATTGATTTATAAAGAGCCAAATATTTAAATATATTTAATTATAATTTTTAATGATTATGTG